>PVJS01000798.1:38352-114864 GCA_004027185.1 Glis glis
TGGGGATTGAACCCAGGGGCGTTCTACCTCCGTGCTACACCCCCGGCCCTATTTTTATACTTTATTTTGAAACCGGGTCTCACGAAATTGCGGAATCTCACTAAGTAGAGAGAGAGAGAGAGAGAGAGAGAGAGAGAGAGAGAGAGCGAGCTGAGGTTGGCCGCAAACCGGGATCCTCCGGTCTCCACTTCCCAAAGTACTGGGATTACAAGCGTGCGCCACCACGCCCCACTATACATACTACCTTTACAAAATAAAATTCCTTTATTTAAAAAGGGTGAGCTATTTTGAAATGATTTAATTTCCTATCACTAAGAGTTTCAATAAACTTTAGATATTTAAAGATCATAATAATAATGCTGAAGAATGACAAAATTTTGCTGGAGCTTTGTGTTTAGAACTTTGGATGGTAACTATGGTTTACAAAGATATCAGGAGAGCCACCTTAGATTTACCTGTTCTTTTATTTTCTTTCAGTTTTTTACTTGAGGAATGCATAGAGTTGAATATAACTGTGATTTTATGCCTGCATCTAAAACAAAAAAATAAAATTCTGCTAATTAATCTTCCTTTTTTAATCTCATGTTCAGTAGTAAAGTATATTTAATTGGAGGTTGGAAGCCTATATG
Source organism: Glis glis (assembly GCA_004027185.1). Taxonomy (NCBI): domain Eukaryota; kingdom Metazoa; phylum Chordata; class Mammalia; order Rodentia; family Gliridae; genus Glis; species Glis glis. The sequence goes on from PVJS01000798.1 coordinate 38,982, forward strand.
CTTTACTAACATATTCACTGTAAATATTAATAACTATCTTTTACTTAGAAAAATCATAGACAACAATTTTGTCAGTTTATGTATTTTTATTTAAGTGTTTAAGCCTTTTAAATCTTCATTTAAAATTTAATTTCATTTTATTAATTTGTCATTCATTTCTTTTTGTTTTCTTCTTTTCAAGGACCTGTGGAATCCTACATGCACTGAAAGTTTATTTAAACCAGTACATATTTCAAGCTAGGTTAAATTATTATTGATCATAAGGAACACATCACTTATCTTTGGCATGTAAAATATTGAATAAAATCATTTTTCTATCATTCCATATGTTAACTCTTTCTCAGAACATGTAGACTTTTTTCATTCCACATACTCCTATATTTTGTATTCATAAACAATTGCACAAAATATTGATGAAGATTCAACTAATATATGTCTGCTATATTCTTATTCTATTTTTAAAACAAATATACTTCTATTTAAAATTACCTCTATGTGCAAATATTCTAAAATGTAATATTCTACTTGGCAGTAAATATTGTTTGTTCAACCTTCTTATCCATATCATTTGTCTCTGTACTGATATTTTCATTTCTTTTTCACCACATATTCTAGATACATCTATTTGGGATAGTTTGAAAACAAGGCCTTAGTTTCCTCCTTTAAGTGAGACAATTCCTACTGAGAAACTAAGTTGTCTGGAACCTCTTTTCCTTTTCATTAAGCATTAAGACCAAAAGATGAAACCCTTGTGTCTTCAACTGAAATAAATAATGAAGTCTTATCCTAACTACAGAATGTAAAAAAAAAATCTATTTATATCCTGAAAGAGCCAAAAAAATGTTTATTGGCTATTGACCTCATACTGAAGGAAATTTTTGAATGTCTTAAAAGGAGGCCTGTATCCTGATAAGACATTGTGCCCTGATTTCTATGTGACCAGCTTATTGCCTTCCTAGACTAGCTCACTTTAATCAAGTGGTCAGGTGGCTGCAAGGCACTCTTGATTGTTGTAGTTTATTGCAAAGATAAGACAGAGATAGATGTTCCCAAAAAGGGCTCCATGCTATGGATGGGTGCACAGCAAAAGAAGAGCCACAGAGGCAAGGAGAAAAAAGCAGGTTTTGCTACCGTCTCTCAATTTTGCATACAATCAATGATATAGTCATGGTTAATGATGGTAACATTTGGAAATACCCCATATAATTTATTAAACTATTTGAGTCATTATGTAGCATATAATATAGATAATGAAATGCTGGGCATAAACCATGGTACTGATTAAAACTAAATATATACAAAAACATTGCATGTACACTTGTTGATTTTACCCCTTAAAGCATTCTTTTAGGATCCAAGGTAAAAACAAAACAAAATTTTTTTTGTCTCAACGTTTTTAAAGTTTATTATTTTATGTTATTCAATTTCATTATTAAATATATATCATATATATTATACTCATGCAAAACTGCATTCGATTTTGTAAAGCATTCCCCTGGTAAATATTCTTAGCAATTTGAAAGGTCAATATTATTTTGAAGAAGCAAGAACTCAATTAAAGACATTCTGACTGGCTGCAAGGACAAAAACTTGTATTTGCAACTGGAGTGAATCAACAAAGAAAGATTATTTTTCCTCAAAAGCACTGTAGCATAAACTGTCAATGCAGACAAACCAGCTACCTCAAAAGTAAATTTTGAAGATTGTTTTCTAACCACAGTGAACTATTTTAGTGATATTTCCTTGGAATCTTCTCTCTCTCCAATGCTGAATATAAATCAGTGAGCATGCTTATAGGTCAGTACTTTCAATTGCAATGGGAAATGTTTTCAGACTCTCTGACAATGTTTGTTATATAATTATTTTATAAGAATATTATTATAGATTTGTCCATTTAACTATTATAATGTTGTTTTGCAAGTATGTATCTGAATACATAAAATATGGATTACACATAGGGAGTAATGTGGATATTGTTATTGTTCCTAGAAAAATGTATGAGAACTATGATAATTTGTGTAAAAAAAGGTTGATAATTATTTTCCAAAGGACTGCAGAGTAGTGCATCATCAGTATTTATTGATCAAAGAAAACATTATGGTTTATTGTTATGCCTGCATATTCATCCAAAATGCTCTCACAGTCAGTAACTGATAGTAAAAGATTACGCAAACTAGGAAGTGCAGTGGCTCATGCCTTTATTCCTAGCTACTTGGGAGGCTGAGGCAGGAGAATTACAAGATAGAGACCAGCCCAGTAAATTTAGTGAGACCCTGTCTCAACCTCAGTATCAGAGTGCCCCTGGGCTCTGGTCCAGGTGGCAACAAACAAACAATTAAATTTTAAAAATAATAAAATTGGGCGAACTTGGTTGTCCTAACAAGGAAACTAGAATTTGAAGAGGCGTAGTGCCTTTCTCAAGTTCATATGACTTTTTTAACAGGAGACAGTAAGATCAAAAGTCAGGGTTTTGTTTAGTTTTCCTGATTTCAAAATACTGATGGGTTGCATGATTACAGAATTTAATAAAAAGTATATATTGACTATATATATATACAAATGTATAGAATATTATGTGCTATATGTTGTGTATTATATAAAATTAAAGATTGAATGTCTTTGAAATATTCTTTATGGACTAGGGATAATTGCAATGATAAATATTTGCTATGTGAATGTTACCTACTATGCCTAAGATGTATAATATATGTGTTAAGGAAATTACAACAGAATTATTTATTCAGATGCAATGAAGTGCTTGAAAAAAGCCATTAATACTTTTTCTAGTAACTTCAATAATCATTAGCATATTTTATCTACATTTTAAATCATTCTGAGATTTTGTCATTCCCTAAATTATAAACATGTTAAATTTTCTTACCATATATTAAATGTAGGCACTTTAATTCCCAGTTAGGTTCATGACATAGAACTATGTTTTAAATATTTTTATATGAACATGCTAAAGTAATATGTTGTTATACATACATGATTTTATTATGATATATAAAATCTACCTTGCTAAATTTTTTAAAATTATATTTTTTTTCTTAATTACCTACATTTTATATTGTCTTAAATACTTGTCAATTGGTAAAACAAAATATACTTTCTTGTCCCTAACTTATGACTAGAGGCAGAAATGTCCAAATTTAACAAAGGTCTGCTTTTCACATTGTATTTTGTGCTTATTTCTCTTTATAACAGTCTCCAAACACAATTCTATCCTATTTTAATTTCTTACTTGTATAAATTCTCAAAAAATGTCCATGTCTTATTTGATGCTCCTTTTGGTTACTGTAATCATCAATATATCTTAGCACTGCAAAAAACAAAATAGTAATCAAAAATACATTTTCAAACATATTAATTGTGTTTTATATAATTAGTTGAAAAAAGTCAAAATGTCAATGAATAGATTTGCATATATCCTCCATTGAAAAGAACTATTATTCTTGGTGTCAGGAATGCAAGGTCCTTGGTTATTGTATTCTCCAAAGAAATAATTCAGAGGAGACACCAAAGCAGTGCACTGTGTAGGCAGGAGGATTTATTGCAGGAAAGATAGGTTCTCAAGGGAGAGAGTGGGTCTCCATGGAATGGTTAGAGCCCCTGGGTAGGGGTGATGGCATCTGACCATATCTGCATTTGCTTTCTGTCTTGCTGAGGTCATTTGATAGACAGAGGTGTTTGACAGGAGGACATATAATAATTTGGACATATAATAATTTGGTCACTGCGTATATGCCGACCAGTAACCACCCAAGGAAGGGGGGGAAACCACAATGCTAATGATATGTTAAAAGCGTTATAGTTAGGCAGGGGTTATCTCCAGTGTTTTCTCTGGGCCTCTTCTACACAGGCTCACTCTGGTGAAGGGTGCAGGAATCTCCTAAACTTTTAAAATAGGAAGTTCTAAAGGCATGCTCTGTGTTTGATCTCCACTTCCAAAAAGACCCAAAAAACAAAACAAAACAAAACAAAAACAAGGCCTGTGGGCAGGTTCAGAGGAGGGTCTGTCAGCTTAAGGATGGGTTGGGGATGGTCTCCTAGTGTGAAAATTTCCAGCAGTGTATCCCCCAGTGCTCATATCTACCTAGCTACCTAACGGTGCTACAAATAAGCATTAAGAACTGTTAGAATGGCCTGTGTCTTCCAAATGACTTTGGTTGGATATTTGCATTTATATAATGGAGAAGAATAAGATAGGCTATAAAATGGGAAAAAGAAGAGGAATGTAAACATCCTTTTTATTCTATCTTCTACCGAATGTTCTCTTATCTCTGTTTTGCAAAGCGTTTCTTCATATTTCTACTTTCCTGTTTGCTGCATGTGGATGTGCATATAAGAGGTCAGTCAACAGAAGGCCCAAAGAACATTTTCTGATGACCATTTTTTACTGTCTGAAAGCTATTTGCACCCTTAACTTCTAAACATTCTGGTCATATTGTATACATATAAACATACACAAACATATGATGTGAAAGTTTTCTCATGTTCAAGTTCTTTTTAAAGAAGAATTTGATAAAGAAGAACTTGATAAGAAGAAGGAAATTCATAGGTAGTTTAGGCATTCTTAGGGAAGAACAGGCAAGAGTTTCCTGACTTCCAGGAAGAGCAATGGCAAGTGAATGCTAACTTGATTCTGATGGAGAAAAGCAATAATTGCAGCAAGGGTAAAATGATACTGTCATACTTCCAAGATTTAGTTTTTTAGTTTTTAAGTTTCAAATTAAAAAAATATATATTGGGAGGGAATGGGGTGGGATTTGAGGGAGGGCTAAATGAGAAATGTGTGCATGCATGCTTCTGATACCCTGACACCAAAATGTATATATAACTACAATGCATCAATAAATGTAATAAACTAAATATATATATATATATATTTATATATATATGACATATATATAAATAAATATATATATATGACTGAAAAGATAAAGTATTTCCTTACCCCTATATGGAAGAATAGCCAGTACATTACATTTTGATGAATAGTCTAAAGGCATATATACTTACAAATTTTGAATATAAAGGTCAGGGAGAGTGATTAAATGCCACACCTTCATACTCAGCCTCTTCATAGAACTTTCTTCTTAATGAAGCTGGCAAGATTTCTGACCTGGAAAGAATTCTCTGTGTAACTCTTTCACCAAGAATATCAGAGTAAACTTAAAGAACAAGTAACTTTGTTTGGAAATAACTTTTAATTTTCTTTATCTCATGGTTCATATATTTCTTAGGAAATCAATGTGTTAATATAGATTTAGGGTTTAATTTATATTCCTAGTAAAATTTTTATCAAACTTTAATTCATGATTTCTGTTTGTGGAGACCTCATCATCTTGCCATTTGATTGTAGTCACATCAAATAAAAAGTAGGATACTTGAATTGATAAAGTTGATGCATTAATGTCTAGTCTTTGAAAACTATATTGTTAATTTCAGTAATGTATATGCAACATGAGTAAAACTTCATACACAGACATACTATATATTTTTCTTATCATAATGTAAGCTTTAAGCTTAAGAAATCAAACACTTAAATTGATTTAAATGGTGAAAAAATCTAGCAGAATGTTATGTACATGTTGGAAATGTATTATTGGTTTTTAAAGAAAAAGAATATTTGAGGCCAGCCTCAGCTATTTAGTGAGGCCCTCTGCTACTTAGTGAGACCCTGTTTCAAAATAAAGAATAAAAAATAGGGTTGGGGTGTAGCTCAGAGGTAGAATGCCCCAGTACCGCCAAAATAAATAATAACAATACCTGGTAAGCTAACACAAAGGATTGAATTTTCAAACCAGATGGACACAAATCTAAGATCTTACCCAATGTAAATCTTTACTAGTCATTTTAAAGATAGTAGCAATTAAGAAGCTCAGATGAGGCAGGAACAGGTCTGAGATACTGCAGACAGCACCCTACCACCAGTCATCCTGCAGGAAACATCCATCCATGCTCTGATCAAGAATAAAACAGATCAGGTCTCCATGGGAGGTTTTGTAGGATTATCTCACACAGCAGAAGGGAGCATTTCAGCTAAGAAATATCTGTATTGTATGTCCTATCATGTGACATTTTCCAGGGATCTGCAGTCATTAATCCATAGATTCTAAGTTCATTTTCTCAAATCAGTTCTTACCCAGGACATGCTACTAAAATTCCCATATGTTGCCTGGCCTAGTGGTGCATGCTTGTAATCCCAGTACTTGGGAGGCTGAGACAGGAGGATCACAGGATTGAGGACAGCCTCATCAACATAGCGAGACTCTCAGCAACCTAGTGAGACCCTGTTTCAAACAAAAAAATAAAATAGGGCTGGGGTGTGGCTCAGAGGTAGAATTCCACTGGGTTCAATCCCCAGTACCACACACAAAAAATAAAAGAACTAAAATAAAATTTCCATAGGGGTAACGACCCTTGTTCTACCAAATATCATTAGTCTACTTACCTAGTTTTCATGCTGACAAATACATATGTGGAGATTACTTACCTTCTTTTCTTTTCCCTAAAGAAAAATAAGTTGCTCTAACTTCTTCCTTCCCACCTGCTTCATCTCCGTCATGCTACCGAGAATGATATTCCATGGAATGGAATGATAGACCTAGTGTCCTGGAGTTTTCATTGACTTTAATTGTAAAAAAAATACTTTATAGATAATATTTATCTCAGCTTACAGTGAAATTCTTTTTTATTTCTCTCCTGTGCTTTGAATGTTTCAAATCACAGTTTGAAGAAAGAAAAGATTGCTTTTCTTTCTTTTTTTTTTTGCGGTACCAGGGATTGAACCCAGGGGCGTTCTACCTCCGTGCTACACCCCTGGCCCTATTTTTTATACTTTATTTTGAAACCGGGTCTCACAAAGTTGCGGAGGGCCTAAGTAGAAAGAGAGAGAGACAGAGAGAGAGAGCGAGCTGAGGCTGGCCGCGAACCCAGATCCTTCGGTCTCCGCCTCCCAAAGTACTGGGATTACAAGCGTGCGCCACCACGCCCGGCGCAAGATTGCTTTTCTTGATGATTATCTTTTGGGTTCCTTTTATTTTTTCTTATTTCAAACTTTCTGAAATTGCAAATTCAGAATAACAAACATTTTAGTGATTCAACCGGGTAAAAATGTAAAACTCGAAGTATTCCTTGGTGTGTACCATAATATATCACAGAAAAAGAATAGGTGGTTATTTAAATGTATCTAATTATACACTTAATTTTTTTTCTTATTTGTTATTTATATGAAATTGTTCCTATTGGAAAAATAATCTATTCAGCTAATTAAGTATATCCCATCTTAATTATGTTTCCTTCTTTCAGTTGTACAATTATATATATATATATATATTTTTTTTTTTTTTTGTGGTACTAGAGATTGAACCCAGGGGCATTCTACCTCCAAGCTAGTCCCTAGCCCATTTTTTTAAAAAAAATATTTTGAAACAGGGTCTCAGTAGATTGCTGATAGTCTCACTAAGTTGCTGAGGATGTTCTTGAACCTGCAATTCTCCTGTCTCAACCTCCCAAGTATTGGGATTACAGATGTGCACCACCATGCCTGGTTTGTTGTATATTTTATTTAGTATAAAATGCCTGTCTCAAAATATTTCAGATACAGTTCTATGTAATAAATTATAAAATCTCAAATCTTTTATATTTTATTTTCTTCTGTGCACTATGTCTAAACAGTATAGTAGAACAATTCCCATAAGACTAAACACATATAAGAAAAACTAAATCCAATATTTGCAGCCTGATTTATCTATTTATCTGTTCAACAAACAGACTGTATTATTTCTACCCTCAAGTCTAAATGCCTGTAATCACATCAAACTTGACCTATAGTGCTATTTCTTCTCTCTTATCTTGTTCATATGAAGAGAAAACCAAGTTCCATACAGCTCCTCCCCAACATTTTCCCCAGCGTCTCCAGGCATAATTGAATCTAACTTCTCTAAATCACTCTGCAGTTCAATAATGGCTAACATTTTGGACTTTTACTATCTGTCAGGTGGTGTTCTAAAAGCTTTACACATTTTAAATATTTCGATCTTCACGAAAGCCTATGTGGTAGCTACTGCTATGTAATATCCTTTTGTGATCAAGGAAACTAGTGTAAAATAGGTCAGTGCCCCAAATTATACTGCTAGTATTATTATAAATCACATATTCTGCTCTATAGAAAGATATCACATATACATCTTCCTAGGGTATGCCAGTTTTCAAAAAAATAGAGAAACTACAAAAATTCTAATGTAACAATTTTGTCTTTGATTATTATAGTTATGAGTACTAATCTGCTAACATTTAAGCACAAGCAAATGCAGAGTCTGTAGTTCTCCTAGGTGGAAGAAGTAATGGCTAATATTTATTAGTTGCCGCTATGTTGTTATCCAAGCAACATTCTCAGTGCTTTATGTGTTGACTTATGTAATCTTAACAACAACAATAATCAAAGGACAGATACTATTGTTATTTTGTAGTAGAAAAATTAAGGCACAGAAAAGTGAGGTAAAATTCCCAAGGTCATGTCCAACATATTTCAGAGCTAGAATGTGGATCCAAGCAGTATTCCAAAATTCACATCCTTTACCACTACCCTGTCTCCCCACCTCCCCAGACAGAACAGAGTAAACTGTATCCATATACATCAGAATAGGCTAGGAAATGCTGCAGAAATAACAATCATCAAGTATTAGTGACCTTTAACAAATATTTATTTCTTGCTTATACTGTATACCTATTTTTAGTTCACAGCATCTCTTCTCCATGTTTCCTCACTCTAAGACTCAGGCAGATGGAACGATCTTCACCTTTTGTGTTGTAGTCTCTGAGAAAAAGAGAATGTCACAGATTGTACAATGAGTCTTAAACTTCCACCCAGAACTGACACATAATTCTTCTATTCTTATTTCCTTGGTCAAAAGCAGGAAGTCACATGGACCCAGCTAACTAGCTCGAGGGAGCAAGGAGAAAACTAGCCATATGTTCAAAAGTTGGAAAAATAAATATGAATAGCAAACAGCACCCAGTGACTACTATTGCATCTTTTTCCTGTGAATTAATCTGGTTTTATCTAAAATGAAAATTATCATTTGGTACATATGCTACATTACTAACAGACAAATCCTTTGATTCAAGCATAGTTTTTCAGAAACAACATAATTCATTGTTAACCTATAAATGAATATCCCTTCTTAAAATGTCATGTATACATAAAGCCATCTCTATTCTGGATGTATGGCATGAATTTACACCATTATTTTCCAGATTATGATTCAGTTGTTCACCTAGATTTTCAAATATTTCTTTTTTATTGCTTATACTCAACAGACTTTCTATTGAGTTATCTAGAATATGTTGGTGTTACCACAGTCCTATTCCAGCTTATTATAACTATTTTAAAATAAATGATCATGCTTGACAATATATGATCTAAGCATCATGACTGCACTTGTCAGAATAATTCACAGTGACAGTGTTATTCCAACACATTTTAGTCATTTACCTTCTTACAACCTTATCATTAAGCACATTTTTCCTCTCTAAATATCTCTAGAGACTTTAAGTGACAAGTATAATATCTTAAATGTGTGAACAAAATTACTTTCTTGTTCCCAAACAATATACTTAGTTTGATCAATAATTTGCATCAACTGAGACAAATAGGTATCATGTATTTTTTCCTTCTGCTAATTACATGTTAAGTCATCTCCTATCACCACCTAAATCATGTATTACAGTTTCAACCTTTATGACATAAACATACTATCACCTTCAGTTTCCACACTACACAATTTACATTTTTACTCAATGAGAAAATTGACTATCTGAATTTTAATTCTTAACCAAAATGAACTGCATCTTTCTGCTTGTCTTTTTTTAATGTTGAATGTCAATAGAAATCCTTGTAGTATTCACTTCCAATTTCTTGTTTCCTACTGTACTGATAGATTCGACTATTTTTATTTTAAGTAAAATATTTATCTTAATAAGATGGTGGTTATTAATACCCAAAGCTATCATTTTACTTCATCTTTAGTATATGCACATACATATACACACATATACTACATATATGAAAATAGGGTACTCATTTTTAAGACTACTCTTTTTCAAATTCTTGTTTGAACATAAAAACTAATGTGTTAAATGGGAAGAGAACATTAATCAGAATGTAAGAAATACATGTTTTATTGTATTATCTATATTTTGTTTTTATATATACCTTTTCTATATTATATGATACAGTGCACAAAAAGATTTGCCAGCACCAGAAATATTATGAGCTTATGTGTTATTGTCACAATTTCAAATCTTACCAATGGAATTTTTAAACGAATGCACAAATTATGAAAACATTAATTCCCACTGCTTGGCAATAATTAGTTTTTCATTTTCAAATATAGATTCTGACGTTCTTATGCATTTTATGCATTATAAAAAAGAAGTAGGAAAAATAGATTAGTTTCAATGTAATTCGACTTGTAAACAAAACTTTTAAAAAAATCATGACTTGCATGAATTCACATTATTTTTGTTTGCTTATTTAAGAGAATCTTACTGAACACATAATATGTCCTGATACTGTAACACCATGTAACACCACATATGAGCCAACCAGAGATGAGGAAAGTCTAGCAGGATACATAGCCATAATCACAATGTTTTCTATAATTATAATTATCACAACAAAAACATTTCCAGTATGATAATTTAATTGTCTTAATGTATTTTAGCACAATTTGAGTTAACCTGTCAGCTTATTGATTTTCAGGATCATGTTATATATTTGTAAATAGGAAGAGAAGAGCTGCTGGTGTATTAAGTACCTCTTAAGTATTACAGACAAACTTGGTACTTTTCATTATGTTCGGTTTTCATTTATTGATTTTTTTATGAAAGGACACATTTGCTTGATGTCTGTGTATGTGAACAATCCCACTACATAGCCACTCAATTTAATCATTTAATCATCAATTTAATCATCAAATATTTATCAATTTTTCAACCTTAAGAAGAATAAAACAATTATAAAACATGTCCAGAAGACACAGTAACACTTAAGAAAAGAAATACTTAGTTTGAAAGAATTTCATAGTTTTATACTGGTAAAATATGTTAACTTCTAAAAACTCAGAGTGGGCAGGGCATGGTAATGATTATTCTGTTGTCATCACAGTGGGTCAGGGGCAGCACTATGTAAGTAGTCAATTGGTTAAATGTCTATCTGCAGTTACATATTTTGTTTTCATATTATATATTTAGGAAAATGAATCATTACAGTGCAGTAAAATAAATACCATGTCTGTCTTTCATTCATTCAATACAACATGTATTGAGTATTGCATAGTAGGTACTTGTAAAGGTACTGAATATTTAAAATAATCAGAATAACTATTAGCCCTACTCTGTGGCATTTACATCACATTTAATATACATAACAATTCTAATTAGCAGGCACTGTTGTTATCTTGACTGTACAGATGAGGGCTTAGAGAGATAAATAACCTGTATGATATAATAACTAGTAAGGTTGCCCCAGGTTAATCTGACAACAGAGACCAAGCCCTTTATCATCACATCAGGCTCTTCCACCAGATACAGTGATAGGAGAGAAGTGATAATCCTTCTGTGAAATGTGCAAAAAGGAAATCATTCTCTTGTTACCGTGTCTTGCATGTGGGGTGTAGATGTGTGGAAAGAACCAGAGTTAATTAATACTAAGACTCTGACGCAGACTGCTTGTGAAAATCCCAACTAAAACTATATGTTGATTAATATGAGAAAGTAAAATTAAAACAATAGACAACCTTGATAAGATTTTGGTTGTCATATTATATGAAAGGTTGACCTATGTAGAAAATGAATGAGTTTGAATTTCCTTTTATCATCTTGCCTCTACATTTCTGAGCTGTCACACTGAGATCTTTTAAATTTAATTTTTTCTTTGGTGAGACTAACTAAACTTGATGGAGACAGAAGTGTATTTTTACTAGCATTTACATCTGCTGTTGAAGAACTGAATAAACAAAGAATGAAACTAAATTATGGTGCTGCATTCTAATATCACCTAGTAATCTTATAAGAAACTCTTATAACAATGTTGGATTAGCACAACTCCAGTCAGAAAGGTAAAAAAGAACTCATCTCTGTTTTCTTTCTGTACAGACTGCAAAACTGTAGAGCCAAGAGGCACATACTCATGGTCCTTTAAGAGGCATACATGGCAATTAAAAGCAGCAAGGTTTCAGCTGTATAGCCCGATTTTCCTGGATATGTAGATAACCACTTTTAGCTGACTCCAGGGTACTCTCGAAAGCAACACTGAGTGCACAGTAAAGTCTTATTTGTTTACCCTACATGTAAATTACATGTAATTAAAACAGAACTGAAGTGCCCCTTCCATGCTTTTTCCCTATAATATTATGCAGCCATATGTTACATTTCTAAGTTTCACAAATATGTTTAGAATCACAAATATGCTAATCACAAACTAGTGAGAGATCTCTCATTATTGATTTTTCACTCAATAATTGTTTATTGTGGGCTGTGTGTCCAGGATAGGCAGTTTTTAAAGCAGAGTTAATGAAAGTTTTAGACTAGCTAGTTTACTTAGGATTGGTAAAAATTAGGAGGATAACTACATTTTATATCACAAATCCGTAAGTGTGATTTCTCAAGAACATTGACATTATGAAGACTTACAGTTACCACCTCATTTCCAAGGGTTAATGAGACAAAGTCTTATCTCCCAATGGTCCTGGTTTTACTTATATAACAGAGTATAGAAGAAAATGACAGTATGCTCTTCACACATAGCTTTTGGTCTTGCACTCTTGTCCAAGAACAGGTAATGATACTTTTACAGAAATTACCCAGTAACTGAATAGTTTGTCAAAGAATTCCTTTGAGAATAGAAATCTTTGGGGCCAAGAGGAAAGAAAGTTCTGTGAAGGGTATCACCCCTTTTTTCAATAGAGAGTGTTTTTAAAGTGGAGAAATTTTCCCCATTTGCCTTTCTTTCATAAAATATCTCATGAGTGAGAAAGAGTACTGAATTTATGCATAAGATATTCTATGTAAATTTTCACAACTTTTGCTATTTGTAACATATCCTATAGCCAGCTCACAAGGTTTTGTTAGAAGTCCAACATGATAAAACATGTAAGAAATATATTTTGTAAATATGATTGAAGAGATGTTACTACAAAAAAACATTTCATTAACTCTTAGCATTTCCTGTAAAGAGAAACAGAATCTGGTGTCTGGCTTCCCAGAGAGACACATTTAAAGACTTTCAGTGAGCGTGGATAATTGTAATTTATTCTGAATGCTCCTAAATTGCTTAAGTCTGCTTTTCATTATTGTAAGCAGAAAGTTAGATTTTCTAAGGAGGAGATATTGAGGTGATTATTTCACATGAACTCTAATATTTAGATTAACTCCTCCAGTCATAGTAGGCTAACTCTCTAAATAGGAATTTTCTGAATGTTAATTTCACATACACACAGCCTTTTTTTCCTCACATTATGACCATGCACAGGGATAAAAACACTATCTGAATTGTCAACTTTAGGTGGAATATTAAGAAAAACTATTTAAAACCTAAATCACATTGCAAGAAATGTCGCTGGCGAAGGAGATGATCATGGAGGCATACATCAACAAGATGAAGGCAATTTATTTTTGTTGATTTAGTATGGGAGAAGTCATTAGAAGGTGGCAAAGCAAATGCAGGAAAAGGAAATATGAAGTCAAGCAATAGGAGAGAAGAGGCAGGGAAAAATAATATCTAGAATCACACGTTAATGATTATTACTACTATTTTTAGAGCAGTGATCCTAAATCAAAGGTAGTTTTGTCCCCCAAGAAGACTGGGAAATGACTGAAGACATTTTTGGATGTCACAATTGGGGGCGGGGTGCTACAGGCATCTAATAGGAATTAGGCAGGGATGCTATTTAAAATCCCCATGTACAAAACAGGTCTCCACACCCCAACATGTTCCCAGTGCCAAGGCACAGAAAGCCTCCTCTAGATCTGGCAATTGCTAACAGTGCCGGAATCTTTATTGGTAACAAATGTTTGTAATACTTTTCAGGAGAATATTGGAGGGACTTGTTTATTGTCTCTTGTAGCATTACTTTTTGCCAGGGGAAGCATCATAATTTCATAGTCCAAGACCCTGTTCATTTCTCTAGTTCCCTTCCCACGGCTGACCCAGGACAGAGGCTCTATTGCACAATGTAGTAAGTAGCCTGTCATTTTCTCCAAGTTACCTGTGAACAGTTCTATTCTGAATCCATCACTGTCCTGTGACAATGCTTGAGTCAAAGTATCTGGGGAAATAAATTTTATTTATAGACTGTTTTTGCCTGTGTTTCTACCTTCTCCCTTTAGGTTCTAGAAGGTCATATCCTAGAAATGCCCTTCAGACACACACTGACAGCAATGTCATGATCTTGAGTTATATATTTCCAAAGTTCTAAATGCAAAAATCATAGGAATTATCTAAATAATTTACACTTTAATATTTCCCGTTTTTATGTTTCTCATCAATATATTTTGTATATTATTTTTACACAAATATTATATAACAGTGAAATATACATATTGACAGCCATATGTATTATGTTCCTACATAGTTTTTATCATGTAGTTAGCTTTTGTTGTTGTAGTGATGAAACAAAACAAAAAGATTGAGTGTATTAGTGATAAAATTTTGATATAAACCAGACAATTACAATATTGGAAATCAAGTTTATCAAATTAAAAATATCAAGAAAGATATTTTCTAACTTAGTTTTACGAAAGCAATTCTCATTAAAATAGTATTTTAATTTTTCATTTTAATAAACATGGGAAGATTTGTTGAAATAAAAATATTATACAATGAGATTTTTCTTATAGCAATACAAATTCAATAAATACCACCCATCATGTACTATTGGCAAGGCATTACATACATTATTCACCAGGGACATATTTCAATATGTACTATTTTGAAGTAATAGAAAGTTAAATAAATTTAAAGGTAAGGGAGGAATTAGATTTTTAAAAATTTGGATTCACTGTGATATATAAATGTATACATATATTCATATATATATTTAACATGGTTATAGACAAATATTCTTTTAGTTTTTTCTTTTATGTGTATATGTGTAGATTTGCCCTTAGGTACAGATAGATATTCCTCAACTTACAATAGGGTTAAATCCTGATAAACTGATCATAAGTTGAAAGTATTATAAATAGAAAATGCATTCAATACACCTATCCTACTGACCATCCTAGCTTAGCAACACAGCACACAGTAGGGTGTTGGCTGTCTACTCTTGAGATCGGTGGCTGAGTGGGAGCTGTGGCTCTCCCGTACAGTCCAGCACAGTGAGAGTGAGAGAGTTTGATACCACAAATTACTTGCCCAGGAAAAAAGAACAAATTTCAAAATTTGACATATGATCTTCTGAATGCATTGCTTCCATGCCATTATAAAGTGAAAAAAACTGTAAGCTGAACCATTGTAAGTTAAGTATAGTTTGTATCTCTATTTTGTATAGGTAAATGCATGCATGTATGTAGAGAGCTTTGTATTGACTAAAAAATCTTTTTTTTTTTGGTCCTGTGTGAATAATTTAGTCTGCAGTATATATTTCAATGAGTTAGTTATACTAGTAAATCTTCAAATAAACAACAGGCTTTTAAAAAATCTCTTATACTGTAAATTCACATAACTTTTCCAGTATTCTCCTTAGCAACAAGAGAAAATTATAAAGCTCAGTAGAGTTGTCATAAAACAGGAGGTTCTTAAATTTGCCTTTAATTATAGTCCACGATGCCTTCTAGAAAAGCAGCATATAGCTTCTGTTATAGTTAGATTAAAATGTCCCCTAAAGAGCTCATTTATTAATATTCAGGGTTGATTAGTTGAGCCATGAGGGTGGTGATCCCAGCAGTGGATTAATCCATTCTAATGGATTTATCTGGGGTGTTGCCTGGGCCAGTAGGGTGTGACTGGAGAAGGTGGGTCCCTGGGGAGGGTGCAACCTTAGGGATTATATATGGTTCCTCCTCCCCCTGCTCTCTCTCTTGCTTCCGGCCTCCATGATGTGAGCACAGCCCATGTGCTCTCCCTTTCTCCGCTTCCTGCCACCATGCCCTGAGATCCGCGGTCCCCAGCCTCACATGGACTGAACTGAAAACCCTAAGAAAATAAATCTTCTTTCCTCTAAGTTACATGGTCAATCTTTTAGATTATAGCTTCAAGAATGCAGACCAGAACGTCCTTTATAAAGCTAGCCAATTTGATAAATGTTTTATCATTGTATTGATAATTACTTTCACTGAATAGATGATTTGTGCATATCTTTAAAGACATGGTTTATAGGCCTCATTTGAAAGCATATACTTCCTATAATATTTTACATATTATTCATTTATTTTGTATGTGGCTACATAAAGTAAAATTGTAACGCCACATTTGCCACATAAGATATATTCTGCATTCTTCAAAGTGAAAAGATGCTAGAGCACTAATAATAAAACTTTTATATTAATTTTCTCTTAGAACCATATTTATTTTAAAAACATTTCAGTAGTAAACATTTTAATTTCTATTTAATTTTAAAAATAAATTAGCTAAATTTATAATTCACTTT
Source organism: Glis glis (assembly GCA_004027185.1). NCBI lineage: Eukaryota > Metazoa > Chordata > Mammalia > Rodentia > Gliridae > Glis > Glis glis. The sequence continues at coordinate 55,640 of PVJS01000798.1, forward strand.
ATTCAGTTTTAATTCACATTTAGATTACAGTTTATTAAATATTTTACTGGATATTTATCTTATGACATTATTTCATTAGTGTATCATAAGAAGCTGAAGGAATTCTTAAGATAGTTCTCTTCTAATGTAGCTGATAAAATTTGTCATCTAAGTTGAATCTTATGCCATAGACAGCTCAAATAGACAGTACTTTCCACTAATTTGGGATCAGATGAAAGCAAGTGCTGAGTGGAAGAAAAAAGGATGCATAAGTAGTCTTAATCTTTTTTTTTTTGCGGTACCGGGGATTAAACCCAGGGGCGTTCTGCCTCCGCGCTACACCCCCGGCCCTATTTTTTATACTTTATTTTGAAACCGGGTCTCACGAAGTTGCGGAGGGCCTCACTAAGTAGAGAGAGAGAGACAGGGAGAGGGAGAGAGAGAGAGAGCTGAGGCTGGCCGCGAACCCGGATCCTCTGGTCTCCGCCTCCCAAAGAACTGAGATTACAAGCGTGTGCCACCACGCCCGGCTAATAGTCTTAATCTTTATGTGAATATTTCTCTATAAATCCCAGGGAAGCAAATTTAACCAGTGAAATAAGAAAACATTATTCTATCATAATGGCTTTGGAATGAGTCTTATGAGGATAGGGCAAGCAGTCCATTAGTTAAAAAGTAAAGATTACTGAGTGATAAAATGGTTGATATGGTTAAAACTACTAATTTCCAGTCGATCAGTGACTGAAGTAATAATATCATTCAGAATAAACACTCCTCTGAAGGCATAATCAACATAAGTGTTGACATTTCTAAAACACAGAGACGAACACAGAGAGAGAGAGAGAGAAAGAGAGAGAGATGGGGGAAGAAGAGAGAGACAAAGGGCTGGGAAGACACCAATCTTTTATCTTTATTTTTTATTTTATTTTTTTGTGATACTGGGGATTGAACCCAGGGGCATTCTAGCTCCGAGCTACACTCCCAGCCCTATATTTTATCCTTTTTATTTTGAAACAGGGTCTCACTATGTTGCAGAGGGCCTCACTAAGTACCTGAGGCTTGGCCAAGAAACTATGATCCTCCTGTCTCAGCCTACCAAGTACTGGGATTACAAGCATGTGCCACCACGCCAGGCTTGACACCAATATTTTATACTGAGATACCAATATGTTAACTGTACCTGTTTGTGTTAAAATTATGTAAAAATTTCTGTCCTTTTTGCACATGGCTATGGAAATTTTCCAATAGTCATCTCATAGGTTTTATAATAATGAAATACAATTTATTTTTAAAATAATGTGTGAAAAAATTTGATTCCTCATTAGGATGAATATTTTGTCTTTGACAATCACAAGGTAACTTATGTGCCTGCCTTCCAGCCCCTACCTAACCTTGGCCAATTTACCATAGATTAGCTAGAGCGGCTGATACTCAGAACCTTCCAGTGACTTCGATGTCGCTATGGGGGAAATTTAAAGACCTTATACAAGTTGATCTACATATCCCATTGACTGACACATTTACTTCTATGTACTCTCTGACTTCCCTCTCCGTGTGTACCCATTGAGCTATAACCATACTGACTTTGTTTTTCCTCTGTACACATAGGCCTGACCTTAGGACTTTTGTTCCCTCTGCCTGGAATTATATTCTACCAGATACCTTCAGGTACCCTATCTCTGAGAGTTTTTCCTGACCTAAATAAGATTGCAAATATACATCGAACATTCCCTATTTTTTTCTTGTTTAATGTTTCTCCTTAGCACCTACAACCATCTAATGTATTGGTATTGCATATATATATATATATATATATATTATTCTCTGTTTCCTCCATTTGAATATAAACTCAAAGAAAGAAGAATATTAATCATTTTTATTGCTATACCCCAGCACTTAAAAGAGGGGCTGGTCATAGAAAAATACTCAATAAATATTCTATGAATGAAGGATAGTAGAAGCCTACGGTGCACAAGGCCGTTGTAACTTTTGCAGAGTCATATGCTTGTGTTGGTTGTAATCCCTGTGCAAGATCTGGAAAATTACTCTTAAGAGATTGCAGCAGGCAAGCATTAGCTCACAGAACAAGGGAGGCTGGCTGAAGGAAATTAAACCAGTTAGTATAGATATTATACAACTTCACACCACCTGAAATCTAAGTCCCAATAATAAATAGTCCCTTGTTGTGTTCCCAACCTTTTTCACATTGTTGTACACATAGATAATGATAATATTTGAATAGCAGATAGGAGTCAGAGGACAAAACTGTTTGTGGCAGGGGACACTGACCCAGCAAATCGCTCTTATCACACTTAACATAGGTCTCCCTAACCTGGAAGTAGTGTCTCTCTCTCTAGTTCACCACAAAATGTGCAGCACCTAGAACAGTCTCTGGTCCATGAGAGATGTTCAGTAAATATTTGTTTAAAAACAAGAAAATAGCCGGGCGTGGTGGCGCATGCTTGTAATCCCAGTACTTGGGAGGCGGAGACAGGAGGATCTGGGTTTGTAGCCAGCCTCAGCTACTTAGTGAGGCCCTCCGCAACTTCGTGAGACCCGGTTCCAAAATAAAGCATAAAAAATAGGGCCTGGGGTGTAGCTCGGAGGTAGAACGCCCCTGGGTTCAATCCCCGGTACCGCAAAAAAGAAAAAAAACAAGGAAATAAGGGTCTGGGATATAGTTCAGTGGCAAAGTGCTTGCTTTGCAAGTGCATTGCCCTTGGGTTCCAAAAAGACAAAAACAAACAAATGAACAAATGAATATCATCAATTTCCTGTAAATAAAAAAGTGTTTATTGATATATTAAGTGCTTTGGAAATATGTCTCAGCTAAAAAGTGACTTTCTTGTGTAATTCTAATGGATTAAAAACTGTCAGAAACATTATGATATAGTGGTTTCAGATCAGATTTTGGCTTAAGAAAGACCGACCAACTATGATCTGCCAAAGTTTTCATTTCCTCATGTAGAAAAAGTTGGATATAATATCTAATTTGTAGGATTTTTTATATTCATTTATTGGTGCACTGTAATCATACATTTTGATAAGTGTCAGGGTAGCAGAAGCATGCATGCACACATCGCTCATTTTGCCCTCCCTCAGTTCCCACTAATTTGTAGGATTTTGAAAAATAAAATTAAATAGTGTATATGAAATTCCATATTAGTGGCATGGGCAGGTAAAGAAACATTTTGGACATGTACCCAGTGATGGACAGAAAGGATTTGGATCAAGCATCTAAAATAATTTATTCTTTATTCATTTGCCCATTAATCAGGTCATTCAATAAAAGTTGAGAAGCTTCTATTTCCTGGAAAGATACTGTATGGGAGGTAGAAAAAAGAATGGGAACAATTTTCAAAATTAAATTTCTTATGGAGAGAAACATATAGATAAGCAACTAACAGACAAAGTAAAAAGCACAAACCTAATGATTTATGCAAGCATGCTCTGGAAAGTAGGGATTCAGCACTCCATCTGATGTTTCTAATTGAGGAGAATCTAAAAAGAGAAAATCAGTGTGGCAGATGAACAAACTGGAGAGGGATGAGAAGTGATTATAGTCGTATGAATAGCAAAAGCACAAAGAAAGGAGACAACATGGGGAATGGCCAACATTTTTGAGAAAACTAGAGGATCATTGGTATATATGACAAAGAAAAAGGTATGGTTTGAATTTTTAGACAAGTTCCTTGGTAGAGAACCCTTGTGTCCATTCAAATATTTAGCTAGTGCCCAGTCTAACAGGTCATCATATAATGATTTACAAAATGATCAAGGACTAGGCCCTTTCCTTGGTTTCAAGCTTCAGGGAGCTTGAAAAGTCATATTCACTAAATTTGGAAGAATAGAGAATAATGTGTTCTGATTTGAAGAGGCACATGAGTGACTTAGGAGAGCTTTTAGGTTAGCTAGGAAAATTCCTGGACTAATTAAGAGTACCTGTTAGACAATGTTGTGGAAACTTCTGGAGATGTTTTAAAAATTTATTTATGGTATCTACCAAATTTTATTAAATGCTTAAACCCCTGCATTTTCTCTGAATTAGAAACAATACTCATTTGTCCAGAAAAGTATATGATCACATATAATCCAAGTGGTCAGTGGCAAAGAATTACACATTAAAGTAACTCAGTCTTTACCATACCAACTTGGTGAGATTTTTTTATTAGTTAGCTCTTCATTACTATAAGAAAATAGACCTGGGATAGTTAACATAAAAAGAAAAAAGTGTTTATTTTGGCTCACAGTTTGATTTCAGTCCAAGATCAGGCAGACTAAATGCTCTGAGCCTTTGGTGGTGTTCCTGAATGGCAATGGTAGGGTGCGTGTGGCAGAGAAAACTTTCTATCACAAGCCGGGAAGCAAAAATAAAAGGGGGTCTGGATCACATAATGCCCTTCAAGGGTTCAAGCCCAGTGACCAAAGGAACTCCCACTAGGCCCTACCTCCTAGACTTCCATCACCTCTGTGTAACACCATCCTGGGGACCAAGCCTTCAACATGTGGACCTTTGGGGGATACTCATCCAGAACATAGCATGTTTATAATAAGTCACCAGCTCTGTTGATTCCCCCAACCCTTTTCTAAATCTTGTAAGGGACTAAAATGCAGCAGAGACAGCTCTCATTCTTCAACATGCTGTGGCTGTTAGTTCCATCCCATGTGGTCTCCCTACCTACTTCTTGGCTAACGTTTTCTGTCTAAGACCATTAGTTGTCATTCCTCTGTTTGAGTTTATGGTAAATTGTTTTATGTTGTTTTTGTTAATCTATTTTTTGGCACTGGGACTACATGGCAGGTTGTGTGTTTTGAAAAATGGAAGCTGTACTGCATGCCCAGCAGGGGGATGCAGCCTATTTAGCAGCCTTAGAGACAGGCCTTTTTATGGATTGAAGATGTTTACACCCTACCCCTAATGTAATGGCATTAATATGTAGAGTTTGGGGAGGAAATTTGGATTGGATGAGGTCATGAAGGTGGAGTCCTCATGAATGGGATTTGTGGCCTGTTAAGTGTCCTGAGAGCGCTTGCTTCCTCCTCCCACCATGGAGGACACAGTGCAAAGACTGCCTTTATGAGCAAGGAAGCAAGCCTCACCAGACATTGATCTTGGATTTTCAGCCTCCAAAACTGAGAAATAAATGTTTGCTGTCTAAGCCCCTCAGTTTATTTATTTTGTTACAACAGTCTGCAATGATTAAGACAGACATTTATCTTTCTTTTCCCAACTTAGGTTTAGATTATGAAAGTATAATTTCTAAAAGTTAAAAACATGACTATCATACAAATAGAACATGAACGTCTGTCAAAGATTTTATGCAATGCAGTAATTAATTAGGTTATCAGCAAAATGTTAAAATTGTTTCAAGTTTGTTTGAGAAGCTATATACTTATAAGCAATGTAAAATGTTAGAATAAGATTGCTGATGTTATCTGTTCACCAGACAGAAATTATTTGCATTGCTACTGTAAAATCTATAAGGTAGCATCTGCTCCTACAAAATTGTTAAATAGCTTCATTATAAACAAGTCAGTACATCACGCTGTAGCCCAGCACTGCACTGAAAGAACATCCAATATTCTGTTTGCCTCTTTTCAATGTCTGTATCGTATTTCTACAACATATGTCCTCAAACAGCTAAAATTGTTTTTGAAGAATATGAACTGTCAGATTTTTAGACCCACGTTTGGAAATGATCTTTACTATTTGAAATCCTCTTTGTTTGTGAATGTTATTATTGCTTATTTGCCCATAATATTCACTGAGTTAGTTCTTTGCTTCTAGCTATCCTGGGTTCTAATTCAGATAATAACAAAGGCATACCTCAGACCCAGATGGCCAAGGCTGATGGCTTTGAAAAGATATACAGTGGACTCAGATCCCGAGAGACACACTGCACCATAGCTGCCCCTACATGAATACTATATTAGTTCTTTCTTAGGCATTTTATTCATCTTTTGGCTACAGTAATGCTGCCAACAAAATTCCCCAGACTCAGTGGCAAAAATATTTATTTCTTTGCTCATGGACTATGGCTTGGCTATGGCTGTGATGGGTTCCACTAGGTTTGATTCCAATCTGTGGTTTGGTTCAAGCTGGCTTTACATCTTCCTCATTTTCCTTGGGCTATCCAGGGAGCATTTTTAATGTGCTACCTCACTAAAGGTCAAGAGCATGCCAAAATGCACCATATTTGCATACATTTCATAATAACCCCTTGGCCAAAGCAAGTTTCCTAGCAAAGCCCAGTATCCATGATGAACCATAATTCCAACCATTGCAGTCATGTATATTTGTTAGTCACATATTATTAACATGCCAATTTCTAGATAATACATCTTAGGAAAGATAAGCACTCTTGGGGTGAACACTGCACAAAGGGATATTGTAGTATTCTAGATCGATAACTAGGGTATAATAATGCTGACTGTTTTATAGGTACCTACTCTATGCCAAGCACTTGGTTAGATTTTAGGGTCCATTTTCTCTAATAATAAAAAATAAATAAATAAACAAAATAAACCACCAAGTAAATTCTTTCAGATAAACAAACTTAGACTCAGGACAGATCAGTTTTCCAAAGTTTACGCCATTAGCAAGTGGCAGACCTGAATTTCCTTTTTCTTTTGTTTTAAACTTACTATATGCCAGGCATTGCACTAAGAGGTTTATAGGTCTTGCACCATTTAATCCTAAAAATATCAACAGTAAGCACTCCCATTTTATGCAAACAGTAGGTAAAATAGAATTAAATAATGTGTCAAAGATAAATTCATACCATTACCTAGACCTCACATCCTGTTGACGTTCTGCCTCCGGGTTTTTGCTTGTTGTTTCCTTGGATAGCAAGCACTCTGTCTTGCTTGTCCACCTCAATCCATCCACATCTTGACCTTAAGTCATACTGTATCTCTTCTTGCCTGTGACCTCTGAACTCTTGACCTTCACTTTGCCATTTGATACAGACCCTGTGTGCTTGGGACCTCACTTCCTCATTGTTGTGTCTCTTTCAAGTAACCAATCCATACCTTTTGCTTCAACAGCCGATTTTCATGTGGCTGTCTGTGAATTGTGCTTCAGCATGACAGCTTAGCAAGAACGGCCTAAATTCCTTCCCTCAAAGATAAGGAAATAGCTTTCCTTTGTAATAATTAGACATTTAATGCTATGAGTCAGAATGGAAAGATATCTGAAATTGTATTTCACAGAGCAAGTCTATTCACATTATTTTCATTAATCATTCATTCTTTAATTTTTTTTTCATTTAATGCTTTCATATGCAAAACACTGTGAAGCACAGTTCAAGAATACAGAGATGAAAATTAGACATTATTCTGAAATGGATTCAGCCATTAAGAAAATCATACTCACTGAAGAGACCACATTAGAAAAAGGAAACACCTTTTTACTAACCTTTGCACTGTTTCTTTCCCCACATGCATGCAACCCCTCACCTGTGTCCTGGAATCTTGTGTCTCTGCTCGTTGCCTCTATTTCTGTTCTACCCAGTCTACATGGCAAGGTTCAGCAATATCGCCTACCAGGAACTTAAACTACTCTCAATTCCTAAGCCAATCAGGACAGATATTGGGAGCTGACTGGTCTGATCTGCACCCCTCAACCTACCTCAAGTGCAGATGAGTCTGTATCATCTTCCTCCCAGGCCACATTGCTCACCACTGGGCTTTCATTTGGATTGAATGCCAAATGCAGTTTGCCTTCACTCCAGAGCTCTTATTCTATTACTGAAGACACTGTAGTTGGAATCCTGACTCTCAACTCCTTGCTATAGGCATGCTGAAACTATGTCCCTATTTTTAATTAATTATTAAACTCTATAATGGATCTAGATGTTTCTATGGAATTATGAAGAAAAATAACTTATTTAGCACCTTAATATATGTTAGACACAGCTACGAGTGCTTTACACAGACAAACCAAACACTTTTATGTTTGTATATGAATGAGTTACTACCAATCCCATTAGCATGTATAGGGGTGTTGCACAGGAAAATAAACCAAGAGCTGTTGGGTGTCTATATGAATGCATTACTTTGAATCTCAATACAATATATAAATGGCAATTCTCCAGAAAAATTTAAAAATTACTATAAGAAAGGAACTATTGATATTCTCATTTAAAAGTGAGGTAAATAAGAGACAGAGAGGTGAAATGACCCAGGCATTCTAGCCAAGGCCATGCTCTTAATGACCACATAATCTCTCTCTCAAATTCTATTTTTTACTTACAGCTCTGCCTTCATCGACAGCCAATGAACCCTAACATCGCACCTAGTGCCTGTGCTCTTACAGGAGGTGGTATCATCGTGTACTATCAGCTCTATTGACTGCGTGCATTGACAGACTCTGAGATTTCCCAATAGTACATGCTGCTAGGTGCTACTTTGTTCTGTTCTTTTGTTTATATTCCCAGACCTCCTAGTTCAAATGGCTTACTTCTCACTCCTCTCTCCCTGTCTGAAGTTCACTTTCCTGGTGAGTACACTCAGGCCCTCCTCCTCTATCTATCCAGCACTTGCCAAATGTTTCTGTGTATTTCAATATAGACCTTTTAGCTTTCCCCTTTCTCCTACTCATACATAAATGCTCAACCATATATGTCATAAGGTAATAACTGTGGCTCAATTCAAAGCCCAACTAATATCAACCATTTTGTCATCTGACCCATCTTTAGCTTTCCACCTGATGATTGAGTCATGTTAGGTACATATCGATGCCTGTAGTCACTGTGTTAACAGAATATATGTCACATGCTGGGCATGGTGACACACGCCTGTAATCCCAATACTTGAGAGGTTGAGAGAGAAGGATCTCAGGTTCAAGGCCAGCCTCAGCCACTTAGTGAGGCCCTCAGCAAATTAGTGAGACTGTGTTTCAGAATAAAAAATAAAATAGGTTTGGGGCATGTGGCTCAGAGGTAGAATGCCTCTGGGTTCAATCCCCAGTTCCATAATATATATAATATTATATATATAATATTTCATTATATATATTATGAAACTTACAGAAAATGGAACAATGTATCAAACCAAAATATTTGTTTTCAGGGGAATATTTCAATATTAATGTATGACTTAATTTCTTAAGTATTGGCAATTTAGGAATGGATTCAAGATCATTGACAGATTATTCAAATTTTACTTCATAACTACTTACTATAATGTCCATTTATATTTTAATAAAGATGCTTACCTTAGCAAAATAAAAACCAAACCTGTATATATTTGTTCATTTATAATCCAGCATGGTAGAAAGGCATTGCAATTTCAAAAGGATAGAATATGCTATGCATAAAAGGACTTAGTGTCAATATAATATAGAATTGTTTTAAACAGTTCATATGCCTGATCTAAAAGTTGACAACTGTTTCCTAAAATTGGTTCTTTGGGATTTATCTTTTTCTCTTTTAGCCTAATGAACAGAAAAGAAAAATAAACCAGGAAATATTGAATACTTAATGCTTAGATAATATTATTTCAGGAAAAAAATTGTTTAAAGTTCTATACATTGAGCACTTTGCATTAATAAAAACCCTCATTCAATTCTTGCAATGCTTTAAGAAATGCTTTATTCCAATTTGAAGAGAGATCGGAATTTAGCTGTTCAGTAACTTGTCCATAGTAACACAGCTGGTTAGTACTAGAGACAGAAATACGATCCAGGTCTTATTATCTCACTGAGCATTCTGTACCTTTTATATTCTCTCGACCTCTCAATTATGATGCCAATGGAAAAAAACTTCTTTCTCTTCATAAAAGATAAAAATTAATAAGATGTAAGTGAGCATGAGAAATAGAAAAAGGCAAAATTATTTCTCCCTTTGTTATAAAACTGAAACTATATCTTTTGCCAAAATATAGTCAAAGCTGCGAATTACAATTTATTACTTCTATATTTAATACACTTTAAACATAACAATGAAAGAATATTATCTTACTGCATTTGCTTAATTTTTAATAGGAATATCTTTAATCTAAATTTAATTTGACAGTAAAATAAAAGAGTAGTTAAAATTCTGAATATTTATATGCCCTCTAAACTTATTTCTCAGAATGTAACTCATTGGCTTGCATAGCTATTATTTTTAACTGATTATAACTTCATTACATCTAGGAAAGTGTAGGACTCAGTAATAGGCTTTTGAAATATGTGATGTTTAAGCAAGCAATATTCAGTAAAGTAATGCACATTATATATTATAGAATATTAATTAATAGCAAAAGACAAGATATGTGTTAGGGTATTACCTTTCACCTTCTAGTTAATGTTACAGGCAGAAAATGATTGGGTTTCAGAGTATGTATATTTTTAATATAGGAATATTTTAATATTCATTTATTCAATTTTAGGTAATGAAAAATTCTGCTAGTCACTGAAGGCAATTTATTAGCATTAATGATAATACAGCCAGAGTAGCATGAAAGGGGCAAATTATAACATGGATTTAGGTAATAACATACTGTTATATTTTAGCAAAAGAAAAATCATCTTTTAAATGTGAATGTTGTTCTTTAGTAAAACAAATCATATTCTATTTTAATGTATTGTTAATTGTTTAAAGATTGTTTTTAAGATAGGTTTTTAAAAATAAGTAATTATAATTGAACTATTTATTGTTGTATTAGATGACTGTTACCAATATATTCCCATATATTGGTCAATATGAAGATGTTTATAAAAACTAAGATTGACATTAAAATTCTGAACAAATCTGACCTGTGCATCTATTGAATCATATCTCAAACCTCCAAAACATGAAGTAACAGAATCCCAGAACTTTACTTCTTAAGTACCAGGACTCTCAGAGTCTATGCATTATGAAAACTGATATACATATAATTTTTAGTATGTTATGTGCTTATTTGTGTCCTCTAAAATTCATATGTTGAAATCCTAATCCTCAGAAACTTAGAATGTAACTAACATGGAAACAGGGCCTTTAAGAAGGAAATTAAGGGTGGACCCTAAACCAATCTGTCTGGTGTCCTTATAAAAAGAAGAAACTCCAAGGATGTGTAACACAGAGAAAAAAAAAAACTGTGAGGACACAGTGAAAGGAAGCCACCCTCAAGCGAAGAAGAGAGGCTTCCAGAGAAACCAAACCTGCTGTCCCCTTGATCTTGGAATTGTACTCTCCAGAACTGTGAGAAATAAATTCCTACCTTTAAGCCACCCCATCCATCCATGATGTTATGTTATGGTTGTCCTAGCAAACTAATACAGTATTTTGTGGTGTATTGAAAGGTTCAAGTTAAAAATATCTGTTCAGTAAGTTAGGAGTTGCTGTCATATATTCTATTTCGTTTCCTTCCTCCTCTTCCTCCTCTTTCGTTAAGGATCATGAGTCCTTGGAGAAAAATATTTCCCTCTCACTAATCTGTGTGATTCCCAACAGAGCATTAGAAACCAATTGTTGCATCTTAAGGCAAGAGAACTCTCTGTTAAACTATTGATGAAGATCAAAATTGTATAAATTTGATATATTTCTATCAATAGCTTTAACAATGTTCACATCTTTTGACTCAAGGATTCTCTAAAAATTATCCTAATTAAATGATAGTACAATTGTTCAAAGATTTATGTGAAGGCATATTTATCACAGAATAGTTCACAGAAGTGAACAACCAGAAATAAAACTAAATTTCCAAATTATAGTATTTCCATAAATTGTGATACTTTGTTCTTTTGAATATAACACTAGATCTGTGTATATTTTCTAGCACAGAACTGCTCCAAATAGGGGATATACAAATTCCCTAAGCAACATGTATTAAAAAGAAGCACTTTTGAGAGGGTGGAATAAGAGAATCTGAAAATCTTATAAAAAGCTATATGAAATCCCTTATAAAAGTGATGAGAAATCTAGCAAAATTTGTCACAATCAACTTTTTTAGAAATCTGGAAATCAATCATAAGCTTTCAGCAACTGAAGCTTGTTTGTTAAAGGCAAATGGTTGAATCTCAGTTATAACAGCAAACTTTGTAGTATCTTAACTTGCCCTACTTCCACCTCCTTCTTCCCCTTTTGGAGTTATCTTGAAAACCAGTTGCTTTGCAACAAAGACAGCCATGAAAAAGAATACCTGTGCAGCCAGTAAGGGGCCTTATGGGCCTGGAGATTGCCTAAAAGCTCCATTTCCAGAGATTTATAAATATCTGATCAGTCTGCCAACTATGTAGATCAGGCCCATTGATAGGACTTGTTTTTATTTAACCTGAATCAGAGCTTACTCAGTGCAAATAACACTATCCAAAGGCATTTGTCAAAAACAACCAAAATTCTAATATTGCAGTTGCCTGACATGGAAAATAAAAGGCTGAGCATAAAATTTAAATGGAAAATCTGGGGAATGCAGTGTCTGGAGAAGCCTTTAAAAGGATCTAATATATTCCTGGAAACCTAGAAGGCCACACATTTGTGCAGGGCTGTGCCAATAGGTAAGTCTATGCATGTGCTTGAGGCAGACCTGACAAGGCCCTGTTCTCTCACCTTCCGCTGACCTTGAGGCTCTGCATAGGGTAGAAAGTGGTATATTGTAAATTACCAGAGCATTGGAGATGTATCACAACACACACACACAACCATTTGGCAAAAGCTGGAAAACTTATTTGTCCATGCATTTAGGGAAATATCTGTTTAATTATATGCTGACCACCAAGCTAATCAAGCTGACTTCAGTGGCCATACATGACAGTAAAACAGAATTTTCAGAATTTGTTCAGTTAAGTGACTTTGAAAAAGCAACAGCAAAAACAAACTTTCACAACAACAAACCCTGGGAAAGGAGGGCTCAGATTGTAGAGTTTCCACATTATATTAAAATCTTCACTTATCAACAAAAAATAGAAGACATAGAAAGAAAGAGAAAAATATGGCCCATATATAGGGTAGGAGCAATCGATAGAACTTGTTATATGTTTTTAAGGAACTGATTGAAACCATGTCTAACAAACTACAAGAACATATGAGAATGATGTCCCACCACATAAAGAATATCAGTAAAGAGATAAAAATTCTTTTTTTCAAAAGTACTAAATAGAACCTCTAAAGTTTCAAAGTATAATAATAGATTAATATACATTACAGGGCTAAAATAGCTTTGATTTGTCAAAAAAAGAATCAGTGAAATTTAAGATAGGTCCACTGAGATTATCCAAACCGAGGAAGAGAGGGATAAAAGAATGAAGAAAAATGAACAGAGCCTCAGAAACCTGTGAGACACTGCCAAGCACACTGACATTCACATAATGAGAATATGCACAGGAGAGGAAAGGGACAGAAAGAATATTTGAAGACATGATGGTCAGGCTTTTCCCAAATTTGATGAAAAACATTAACCTGTCTGCCAAGCCTAACAAACTTCAGGTAGGAAAAATTTGAAAAGTTCCATACCCCAACAGATAATAGCCAAACTGTTGAGAGACAATGAGAAAATCTTTGAAGCAGCAAGATAAAAGCAACTCATCATACACAAGGGCTCCTCAAAAAGGTTGCTGACTTATCATCAGAAACATAGAGGCCAGCAGAAAGTGGAATGATATATTCACGACGCTGAAAGGAAAATAACTAAGAAATCTTGTCCATCAGACTGTCTTTGAAAAATGAAAAATGAATTGAGACATTCCCATACAAACAAAAACTTCATTGATCACTGGCAAACCTGTCCTATAAGAAACAGTAAAAGTCCTTCAGGCTGGAATAAAACAATAGACAGAAAAGTGAATTTACATGAACAAATAAAGAGAACAGTACAAGTAACAACAAAGGAAAATGTAAAAGAAATATATTTTTATTTTAACTATTTCCTTCTATCTGATTTAAAATACAGTTACATGAAACAATAGTCATAAACTTATATTGGTGGATATTCATGGATCATTAGACTCAATATTAAGATAATGATAATCCTCAAATGGATTTACAGACTCATCACAATTCCTATCAATATCCCAGCTAGCTTCTCTGCACAAATTGACAAGCTGATTCCAAATTTCATATGGAATAGCCAAAATAATCTTGATGTTGGAGAAACCATGCTTCCCAATATCAAAACTTATTACAAAGTTACAGTAATCAGGACAGTGTGGTCCTGGCAAAAGGTTAAATAGAATTGCTTGTCTAAAATAAACTCTTAAATTTACAATCCCTTGATTTCCAACAAGGGTTTCACAATACATCAAAATAGTAAACAATAATCATTTCTGCAAATGGTTCTGGGACACCCAGATATCCACATGCAGAAGAATGAAGCTGGACACCTGCCTTGCACAATATACAAAATGAATTAGAACTGGATCAATGACCTAAAAGTAATAGCTAAAACTAAAAAAAAAAATCTTAGAATAAACATAGGCATACATCTTCTTGAATTGCTTTAGGCAGGGGCTTCTCAGATACAGCAACTGAAGCACAATTAACAAAATAAAGACCAAATTGGATTTTCACCAATATTTAGAATTTGTGGTTGAAGATGATGTCAGCAGGATGATGGAACAAGAGTTTCAGCCTTTATTTTTTTGTGTTTTAGAAACAGAAAACTTCAAAACAACTCATGCATAAAAGCACTGCGGTGGGAGCCCTGGAACCAGTAGAGAGGTTCCAGAACTCCACTGGGGTAAAGTATTAGAAATTAGTAAGAATAGTTTCACTTTATCTGCATCACTCCTCCAAGGCAGCAGAGTTCAATGCCAAAGTTCCTCAGCCCATGACTCCTCTTGTGGAAGAAAGTGTAGGAATAGTGTGTGCTCAGACTCCCCAGTCATGCAGGATGCTAAGAGGCCCGCTTCTTTCTCACTTCATGCAGACTGTTGAGGGAGTAGGTAGGGCTAAGTAATCTGCAGACAGCTAGGAGCATGAAAAAATGGGCAGAGGCTCACAAAAAACAGGGTACCAAATTCATTAAAGGGATTTACCAAACATTAGTGATATCCAATAAGAGGCCTCCACACAAAATCATAGAATGCATTCCCTGTAAACCATGCCTCCTCCAGCTTGCCCCTGCAAGCGACACATGCAACCTTTGAAGATTTCATTAGCACATAAAGTTGGCTTGATGGACTATACTTGATAGGAGAAGGTGTGTGACCTAAACACTTTAGAGCACTGCCCTCAGAAAAGTAAACGGGAGGTGCTTAGCAACCATCCTTGCTTTGTAGGACCAGGAAAAAGTGCACAGCACTCATACTTCTCCTCAAAAGGGAGCAGAGCAGTGGGCGCATCCATACACAAGGTCTGAGATACCCAGGAATTTCTATGTAAGCTGCTGGTGAAGGACTTTGCCTTTAAAGAGAGTAAAAAAATGAAAAGACAGTAATGTAGCCAAAGCTGTGATGCACACCTATAATCCAAGTACTTGGGAGGCTAAGACAGGAGGATAACAGGTTTAAGGCCAGCCTCAGCAACTTAGCAAGACCATATTTCAAAATAAAAAATAAATAGGGCTGTGGATGTAGCTCAGTGGTACCCTAGGGTTCAATGCCCCACAGGGGAAAAAACAAACAAACAAAAACAATCCAAAACTACATGAAACAGAAAACATCAAAGATGCATGACACTTCCACAGAACACAATACTTTTCCAGTAACAAAGCTGAAATAACTGGAGATCTAAAAAACATCTGACAAGAAAATTCAAAATAGTTTTGCAAAAGATCAGGGGGATACAAGAAACACAAAGATTGACAAATTAACAAAAATCAGAAAATTCATGAACAAAAATAGAAGTTAAAATATAGAAATAATAAAAAAGAACTAAGGAAAATTTTGTAGTTGAAGAAAATGAGTGAAATTTTAAAGTACATAAAGTGGTGTCTCAACCAAGCCGATGAAAGTCCACAAACTCAAAGACAGATCATTTGAAACTACCTAGATATAAGAGAGAAAAGAAAAATAATAAGAAAGACTATGGCATTTATGATACATCATCACCTGAAACAATATATGCTTTGTGGAAGTCTCAGAAGATAAAGCGAGAAAGAAGAAAAAAATAATTTAAAAAAATGATAGGCAAAATCTTCCCAATTTAGGGGAGGGATATGAGCATCTGGGTTCATGAGGCTAAAAGTTTATCAGAGAAATAACAATGCAAAGAATATTACCCAGGGACACATTATAATGAAATTATACAAAGTCAGGAACAAAGAATTTCAAAAACAGCAAGACAAAAGCAACTGGCTACAAGTTGCAAGAAAAGCCCATACGAGTATTGTTGAATTTTTCAGAAGAACCCTGTAGTCCAGGAGGGAATGGATAACATATTCAAATGCAGACACTAAAGAAACTAGTAACTAATACTATACCCAGAAAAGGCTGTCCTTCAGAAAAGAGGAGAGAGAGACATTCTCAAGACCTGAGGGAGGGAATGGGGGTATAGCTCAGTGGTAGAGTGCTCACCTAGCACTTGTCACACACACACACACACACACACACACACACACACACACACACACCACACCACACACCAGAAAGGAAAGAAAGAAAAGAGGGAAGGAGGGAGAGAAAAAAACAAAAACAGGGAGCTCATCACCACTATATATGCCTTACAAGAAATGGTGAAGGGAATACTTCAAGTTGAAACAAAAATATAAAAATAAACTAATTAGTGCCATGAATCTTATGAAAGTATAAAATGTACTGGTAAAGGAAAGTATGTTGTAAAATTCAGAATATGCTAATACTGTAGTGGAGGTACATAAACTACTTTTAACTGTAGTCTAATGGTAAAAGATAAAAGTGTTAAATAACTATAACCAAATCAATATATTAATGGTACACAATAAAAATGTTAATGGTGACATCAAAAACACAAAAAGAAGGAGGTGGGGATAAAAGAGTAGAATTTTTGTATGTGATTCAAATTTAGTTGCTTTCCTTTGAAAATAGACTATTATTATTATAAAATGTTTTATGTAAGCCTCATGGTAACCACAAACAAAAAGGCTCTAATAGATGCACAAAAGACAAATGAATCAAAGAAAACCACTATAAAAACATCACCAGCTCACAAAGGAAAATTATAGAAGAAAGTAAAAATGGAACTACAAGACAGGAAGAACGACAAAATGGCAATAGTAATAATAATAGTAATAGTAATTCCTTACCTACTCATGGATGTAAAAGGATTAAATTCTTCAATAGAAATACATTGAGTGGGTAAATGGATAAAAGAATAAGGTTAAAAAATATGTTGCCTAAAGAGACTTGCTTTAGTTTTAAAGACATACAAAGGCATAAAGTGAAGGGATAGAAGAAATGTTCCATGCAAATGGTAACCAAAAGAGAGTGGGGGTGGCCAGAATCATATCAGACAAAACAAACGTTAAGCCAAAAACTGGCAGAGAAAAATTAATTGCATAACAACTATAGGGTTCAGCTTGAATGGCAGCAGCCATCTTGAGTCAGAATCACCATGGTTGCCCAAGAGTAATTCTGGTCAGTTTCCCCCACATAGTTTCCACCATACTGTACATAAATAAGACCGTAAGAGTGGTATGTCAAGCTAAGTGCCAGGAATATTCCTGAAGTCTTTGGTATTAGCTTGTGATAAACCAGGTATGATCTGACTTGGATGAAGTTACTTTTATCCTGATTACTTTATAAGCCCCTGTTCTCTGGCTCAAATCATGAGGGTCCACTGGTCTTGCTGTCACCTACAACAGCACTTATTAAGTTACCAATAAATACCACTCAGTGTAATCCTGAATCTGTCAGCCACTTTCTTAAGTCTGATGGTAACTTATGGTTTGTCATCATACATTGGGATTGGATTGTTCCAGACAATGATAAAGGACATAACTCATCAATGCATAAAGCAATTAGCAAAACTGAAGGGAGAAATAAACAGCATACAAAAATTGTAGGGGATAGATATTCCACTATCATCATTACATATATCATCTATGCAGGAAAAACAAAGAAGAAAACAGCAGCTATGAATAACATTAATAGCCAAATGGACCTAAAAGACATATGCAGATGTTCCATTCAAAAGTAGCAGAGTAGAGCCAGGTGTGGTGGCGCACAAGCTTGTAATCCCAGTACTTGGGAGGATGAGACCGGAGGATCTGGTTTCGCAGCCAGCCTCAGCTACTTAGTGAGGCCCTCAGCAACTTAGTGTTTCAAAATAACGAATTAAAGAATAGGGCTGGGGGTGTAGCCCGGAGGTAGAATGCTCCTGGGTTCAATCCCCAGTACTGCAAAAAAAAAAAAAAAAAGTAGCAGAGTAGACATTTTTCTCAAGCATACCTGGAATATTATTCAACATAGGCGATTCATTATTGGGCCACAAAACATCCTAAAAATTTTAAGAAGATTGAATTCACAGCAAGTATCTTTTAACCACCTTGGTTATGAAACTAGAAATCAATAACAGGAAGAAAATTAGGAAGTCCACAAATGTATGGAAATTAAATACACTCTCAGTAACTAGTGATTCAAAGATGAAATCTAAAGGGAAACACATTTTGAGACAAAGAAGAATGAAAATACAATATACGCAAACTTAAGAGGTACTGCGAAGGAAGTACTTAAAGGGATGTTTATAGAAATAAACACCCACAGTAAGAAAATAAGTAGGGGGATCCTCAAATAAACAACCTAATTATAAATTTAAAAAACTAGAAAAGAAGAAAAACTAACCCATAGTGAACAGAAGGAAGAATATAAAAATTAGAGCAGAAATAAATGAAATAGAGGCTATAAAAGCAATAGAAAAGGTCAGTTGAAACTAAGAGTTGGGTTTGGGGAAGATAAAATTGACACTAAAACTTTAATTATCTGACTAAGAAAACTAGAGAAGATTCAAATGAATAAAATCAGAAATGAAAGAGGAGACATTACAACTGATACCACAGAAATACAAAGGCTCCTAAGAGATTGTTACAAACAATTAAATGTTACCAATTTGATTAACCTACCAGATATGAATAAATTCCTAAATATATACAACCTATTGACTGAATCATGAAGAAGTAGGAAATCTTAACAGAACAATAAGTAGGGATGTTTATTTAGTAGATAGACAAGCAAAAGTTCTAGTAATTCACTTAGACATTATTCTCATGTTGATTTTATCTTATTAATTAGTGTTCCCAATTCCTTTCCAATGCCCTGTGTGTTATTATGTATGCAGTGCTCAGTGATGTTATTCATTAACCAACAACATTTGTTGGTTAACAGATATATACATGGGTGTGTATATATATTTGGGTGTCAGATAGCTATAAATCACATTTTAAAATGTATACATTATAGCTGAGTGTGGTGGCACACACCTGTAATCCCAGTACTTGGGAGGCTGAGATAGGAGGGTCATAGGTTTGAGGTCACCCTCAGCAATTTATCAAGACCCTGTTTCAAAAAGAAAAAAATAAAAAGGGCTCGGGGTATAGCTTGGAGGTAGAATGCCACTGGGTTCAATCCCCAGTACCCCAAACAAACAAATAAATAAATAAATAACAAATAAATAAATAAATAAATACCTGAGACTCATTTCTCTGAAAACTAGATTTAAAGTGGAAGGGGATGCTTTCCAGTGTGTACAGAGGATGCCTTTCCAGAGAGTTCATGAGCAACAGAGGTGTGAGTAGCTTTGCACTCAGGGTCTGGAGCTGAGCTGTGGGCACAGATCTGAGCCCCACCAGTTGCCAGCATGATGCAGTCAAGAAAGTCACTTGATCGTTTATATTCACGGTTCCTGATGGTTAAAAAGATTGATAACATTTTTTCATATTGGGTTTTTATAGGTACTTGAAAGTTCATAAACACAAAGATTTTAGAACTATGTTGGGCGCATGGCAGTTCCCAATAAATACTAATTATAAAGGATGGCTTGTAGCCAAGACTCTTTAAAAATACCTCTCAAGAGCTTGTCTTTCCAGAATGTCTGTTACTTTCTTTTCATTTTTGTTGCTTCATTAAATCTGCAGCTAATTAATATATTTGTTACAATAATCTAATTTAGATTCAGAGTATGTGCTGAATGTCCCAACATAGCTTCTCAGTATGAAAATAATAATTCTCTAGACTGAACAGAAACAAGCCAGAGTGAGATTGAAAGTGTGATCTCAAAATTAGCTTTGTGATGAGGGGTCTGTAGACTGTAATTCAATCTTTCTCTTTGTCTCTGTTAGATTAGATGATGTTCCCTGGGAACATGGGAAGTTCACATATTTGGTATGCATGGTTTGTAAAGATGTCATGGAAGGGTGTTGTTTATCTGATCGCCTGGAGAGCTTGTGTGATGAAGTTCAGCTCCTATAAAGGTTCACTTCAAAAACATTTCTCTGAATCCAGTTTCCTATTTTAGAAGGAATATTTACTGTCACAAAATACCTATTTAAATATTATGAATGTTGAAAGCAAGGTCAGTTGTCTCCCCAAGTAGATTAAATATGAAATAGAATCATAAAATATTTTAGAAGAGAAAAAAACAAATGTTTTCAAGCATCAAAAAATAAACATCATTCTTTCTATATTACTGAGTTATACTTTCTGATGTGAAATAATTATCTACCACTTTATTATTGTATATACGCATACCTATTAAATATGCATATATAGTTTAAAATTTGTGTATGTATGTGTATATATATATGTATACATATGTGTATATATGAATGCTTTAAATATGTCTTTGAAAGCACAATTAGACATCTGTATTCATTTACTCTATTATTCATTTACTTTCTCATTCATTGATTCATTCATTTTTCCATCAAAGATTTATTGAGGTCTTTTCATATATTGAGCTTTTATGCTTTGGGGATTTTAATGCAACAGAGAAGGTGCTATTCTGTGATGCTTATCTAATATAAATATTTTATATTTTAAATACAGTGTATTTATCTGTATTCCTAAATAGAGGTTAAAAGTATCTTCAAATTTGTTTATTCAGTGTGTATTCAATTTATACAGTGTATAGTAATTATTGTTCACTTTGCAAATACTAGAACAATCTTTATCACATGCAGGCACCCAGCGAGTAAAAAACACTTAAAAATAGTTGACCTCCATCTGGGAAGGAAGTGGTGTCTCAAGAAGAACCAGGTTCAAGAGTGCATCTATCTGAGCTATGAAGAAAGAAGGGGCTTTCAAACAAATGAAAGCCACCAACTGAAGCAACTTCAGCAATCACTAGGGTGACACGCTTTGTTTTGTCAGTGATGCGGATGTTATGAATAATTTTACAAACGCATTAATTAAGGCTAGGAGAAGTGATATATTTTATTCAGAGTCCCCAAACTGATGAATGATAGTAAATAGACTTGAGTTCAGGCTTTTCTCTTTAACATCATGTTGAATTTTTCCTGAGAACTAGCCAAAGTTAGACAGTTAGGCTTTTAGAACAGATGTAAGTTCAAATATTTCTTGAAAGAGACCTTTTTTGAAAACATGAGCATTTAGCCGGGTATGGCGGTGCATGCCTATAATCCCAGTACTTGGGAGGCTGAAACAGGAGGATTGCAGGTTTGAGGCCAGCCTCAGCAATTTAGCAAGGCCCTCAGCAACTTAGTGAGACCCTGTTTCAAAATAAAAAATAAAATAGGCCTGGGGGTGTAGCTCAGATGTAGAATGCCCCTGGGTTCTATCCCCAGTACCAAAGGTGGGGGAGGGAAATGAATGTCTTAGTCTCCTTAGGCTACTGAATTAAAATACCAAAAGCTAAGTGTCTTAAACAACAAATATTTATGTCTCACAGTTCTATAGGCTGGGAAGTCCCAGGTCAAGGTGGGGGCAAATCTAGTGTCATGTGCGGGCGCTTTCCCTTGCTGGCAGATGGCTACGTTCTTGCTCTGTTCTCACAGAGCAGAGAGTGAGCTCCAAACTGATCTCTTTTTATAGAGACACTGATTCTATGGAGGCTCCACCCTCAGGAGCTCATCTAAACCCAATGATCTCCCCAAAGCACCACCACCAAATTCTAATACAATGGGGTTAGGACTTCAACATGTGAATTCAAGAGGTGGGGGCACAAACATCCTGTCTATAGCAATAAAGATAAATTTACAGGATTATCAATAAGTGAGGGGTTTTACCCAAGGCCTAAATTTGGGACCACAATGGGAACTACAGAAAGCTGGACTAGATCCAATGGAGAAAGGAGGGGAATGCCCTGGCCCTTCCTCCTTCCATATTTCAACAGATAAGTGATAACATATAACATATAAGAACATCCTGCAAAATATGGTATATTACAATACACTGAACTAAGTGCCTGAAATAAACAAATTACTATCATGAAAAAGGTAAAATTCAACTCACAGGTGTTTCCACTAAGCAGAAAAGAGGGTCATTCCTTTGAACCTGAGAGGCTGAAAAGAGCAAGAGAAGATCTTGTCTAATAAGATTTCTGTAATAGGTTCCTGGGGCCTGAGACCCTACAGCCAAAACAAAACAAAACAAAGCAAAACAAACAAAAAAATGATCCGAGTTCTTAGAAGTAGACCAATGGACTCACATTCGCACGCACCCTCAGGCTGAGAACACAATTGATAGTTATAGAAGTGCATCTAAGTGCATCTCCTCCGGTTTTCTGTGACCTTAATCCGTCTCCCTCTCCTTACACCCTCTCATTTACCAGTCAGCAGCATAACTTATGTGTGCATATTCGTTTTTCCCTGCCTCTAGCACAGAGACCCATGCTCATTCTTTCATGAATCACTATCTTAACCTTTTAACAGCTGGGAGTATATTAAAATAAAAGCAAAGAAGTTCAGGCTTTTTGAATTTCATTTTTTGCCCTTGGATAAACACAGTTAGTAAATTGTCGTGTTTTTATAGAAGATGTTTCATGTGGTTTTTTTAGTGATTATTTATTTATACATCATTTTCCCCTTGTCTAAAAAACATGCTTCTGCTACCTCTAATTCCCAGAATTTAATCTTACTTTTTCTCTTCACATCCTAAAGAGATATTTTTATCCTTAGTGTTATTTTGTGACATTCACCGTAAATAATTTGGGTCAACAGATGGCTATGTAGCCTCGAAAATCTCTTTAATCATCCACATTCTGTGATCTTCTGCTTAAATCTTTCTTGAACTCACTCCAGAAGCATTTATTATTGGGAATACCTGAAGAGTCCTGTTTTCACACTGTTTACTGATAATGTAGAACCCCAAGGAACCTAATATAGAAAGGTTTTGGTGTATTCAAGCAAGACTAACAACCCAAAAGTATTTAAAGAAAGAAATAACTTACTATCTCAAAAACAAAACAAAAAGCACTAAAGGGAAGGAAGTAGAAATTGTGTATTTGGGCTATTAGACATTCTTTTGTCACATATTTACTCTTTAATATATTAGCTAATAAAATTTAACACACAGGCATTCTTCACTAGGGACCATTTTGTCTAATTATGTACCTTTTTTGTTTGTTTGTTTCCAGTAGAACATCAATAACACTCATCTGCCTATGTATCATACAGTTGGCACATAATCACACATTTTTTTATATAATCCCTTAAATGCTTTTCTCTGGGATATTACAAGTAATTTAATTTTCTGAAGTACGGATTTATCTCTGTTTGTATCAGCAACAGTGGTGAAGTAACCATTATCATACCCCTCAGTATAGCTGACAGTCCTGGCACAATGCCTCGTTCATAATAAATGCCAATATTGTTTGCATTAATGAATAAATGGATTAGTACTTGCTGAGTTGAATTAAAATCGAATGCATAGTGGAGAAGAATTTCTGTTGTTAGGAACAGTGGAAGTGATTTCTGTTGTCTAGGCTGCCCACATGCCATTCGTTCTTGGATGCACATTTGAGAAAATACTATGTGCCAAGTACTGTGTTCAATTCCTTACTTATATCATCTCATTTAATCCTCACAATAACCTTAAGGAAAAAAACAATTCACAAATACTTCATTGTCAAATTATAGAAGTAATATACAATTCACATTATAGAAAATCCAAATCAAATTTGCTTGAACAACAGGGTTTATGTCAGGAGTAGATTCGGGGCCCACACAGGCAACAGTTGTCTCCTGGCTCTACATTTTCCAGGTAGAGTCCTGGTAGTGGCTGCCCAGATGACTATAGGTATGGAGAAAACAACCTCACACCTTCAAGGCCCTGGAAATGCAGGCAAGCTTCCTTCCCAGAAATCACAGTGTGTCTCTCCAGATAAGCTATGGGACCATGCCTGGATCAATCGCTGCCACCAGTAGGGTGGAATTGGTTTAAGTGAAACAGAATCCCTTGTAATGGAGTGATGTCAAGTCAACTTGCAATCATATAGACAGAGTTGTAAATAAATTGATAGAAATATCAAGGCATATTTGATATTGATAGAAAGATCAAGGTATGCAAAATAAAATAAAATCACTATATTCATTATCTCTCTTTTAAAGATAAAGTAACAAAGCTTCAAAGGGTTTATGTCAATTTTCCAAGATCACACAGCTACTGTTGGTGGAAATGCAATGCAAAATCAGCTCTGTCTGTAACACCAATATAATATACTGCCTCCCTTACATATCTGCTTCCTGTACTAGCTCTCTGGTCAGTATGTCATCCCAAAAGTACTTCTAAGTTTCTTTTGGTCCTTACTTTCATTTCTATATTACCTGATAAATTTCCACTCACTGGCTATTTTTTTCGGAAGCCAATGCCCACCACTTCTATTTTAGAACTGTGATGATTGAAGAAAAAAGGAAAAGAAAAAAGAGAATGACTTTTCCAATTAATAATGACAGAAATTTTTTTAGGAGCCGTATCTATGACAGAAAAAATTATTAGAGCAATCAACCAATGCATTAAGTGTAGGATTTGCTTTTCATTTAATATTTTGTGTGATAAGTCCATAGTGGTAGTTTAAGAACATTAAATAAATAAGTCAGCCTAATGTGGGTAAATATCATTTTCTGTACTTTGTAACTCATAGTTTAGCAATTGAATATATAAAAAGCATGGATTAAGACATGTAGAAATTCCTTCATTCATTTCAATTTAGGTATGTTAAATATGTCTTAAGTTTGTAATTCCAATGCGATATACACATGCCATTTTTCCTAATCATGTTAGACATACTAAAACCAAAGGTACAGAATTCTAATAATTGTCACTAATTCCAAAACAAATTTTAGAATCGATTTTTTTGGAGCCAGCTTTCTCTTTCTCTCTCACCTTTTATGGGAGGAAGATTGCTTCACTGATGTTTCATATGTAGGACTAGATTGACTACTTTTAATCTTGATGTGTTTAATATACTTTTTAGCTAATAGTTCTGAATATTTCCATTTGAGTAGAAGAGTAAGTTCAAATCAGGTAGTCTAAAACTTAGAATGTCCTCAATTTTACAAATGAACTTAGAATACCTGGTTATTTCTGGAACAAAAATTTTAAAGAAAAAGTGGATCTCACATATGAGCCTGTATTTATATATTCTATATGCCTGGAATAGCTGGAGGAGGGATCTGCAAACAAAGGAAACCTGCAAGCCAACCAGTAAGGAAGAGGCTGAGGTCATCAGATTTAGAAAGTGAAGCCACTTAGTCAGGGAGCTCCATGGACTAAACAAAGCACATACCAAGACCCGAGGAACTGAGTCAACCAAGTGTGAGCTGGTACTGGGTTAAAATCAAGCTATAGAAGGAGTAGCACTTTTTAACCTGAGAACATGGCTGAATTTAATTGCATGACAAAAAGCACACATCACTGGCATGCTTACATTTACAATTTTGGTATCCTAAAAATAATACATTTGTCAAAGCTCCCCTAACAAGACCATCAAGGAATCCTGTGGATCATGCAAAGCTAGGTTTAATACACTTGGTAAGGAAGGGATCATCCAACTAAATAGAGGGAGAGGGAGAAAGATTCACAGGGTTCATAGGGCTGGAGTTAGTCTCAGGTTGGTTTCAGGGCAGAAGATGATATATGAGGTCCAGGCAGAGATTGGTCAACATTTGTGTACTAGGTGAGTTACTGAAAAATGTCCTTAATGTTATATTTGGAACATGTGAACCCATACTATGTTATGAAGATACCTGATAAATTACTTTGTGTTTATATCTAGGAAAATATATGTGTGAATGAGCTGATGCTAAGGAAATCTGAATTTAGGTAGTTTGTCTGTGGGAACATAGTTTTTATAGTTTATCTGTTTTGCAAGTTGTAGTAGAATTTTGTGGTTTGTCTTTCATTTCCTATCTAATAATCAGAAAAGTGCTTTCCCTTTTCAACTTATTCTTTATCCACAGCCCTTTCATAGCATTTAAGCTAGGCCTTCTGTTCTCTTTATTTAAATATTTTACAACTCACCAAAATGCCAAGCTCAATCATTTTATTCTTTATGATCTTTGCCTTGTCCTATAGGCATTAACTTCATATACTCTTTTATCTAGTTCAAAATATAACACTGTTTCCTCCCTTCCTTCCTTCCTTCCTTCCTTCCTTCCTTCCTTCCTTCCTTCCTTCCCTCCCTCCCTCCCTCCTTCCTTCCTTCTTTCCTTCCTTTCTTCCTTGTACTGGGGTATACTACCTGGGGCATACTACCACTGAGCTACATTCCTACCCCTTTTAGTTTTGAAACAAGGTCTCCCTAAATTTCTGAGGATCTCACTAAGTGGCTGAGGCTGGCTTCAAACCTGTGATCCTCCTGTCTCAGCCTTCCAAGTACTGGACTTACAGGAGTGTGCCACTGTACCTGGTACATTGTATAATTTCTGAATAAATCCTTCTTTAAAATGTAATTTCCCTCAATGTTTTGAGATTTTAAAGTGTTGGCCAGGTTCTTAAATATATGCTTTATGTACTGAAGTACTCATACTTAGCACTACTACAATTGCTAGATTACTTGGGGAAAAACCATTGTTTTTGATTATTTTAAATTAAATATTTATTTTTTATTGTGTAAAGAGACCATTATTTTTTACCCTTATGTTTTTCATGGTAATAGGGATTGAATTCAGGGCCTCATGAATGCTAGGCAAGCAGTCTACCATTGAGCTACACTCCAAGTCCTTTTCTATTTTTGTCTAAATTTTTTTTTTGAGGTACCGGGAATTGAACCCAGGGGTGTTTTACCTCTGAGCTACACCCCCGGTCCTATTTTTTTTTATATTTTATTTTGAAACCGGGTTTCACGAAGTTGCAGAGGGCCTCACCAAGTAGCTGGGGCTGGCTGTGAAGCTGGATCCTCTGGTCTCAGCCTCCCATGTACTGGGATTACAAGCATGCGCCACCACGCCCGGCTAATTTTTTTTTTTACTTTATTTTGAACTTGCTAAATTGCCCAGGCTGATCTTGAACATGATCATCCTGCCTCATCCTCCCAAGTAGATAGAATTACAGGAGTGTGCCACAGCACCTAGGCTGATTTTTTAAATCTTTGGTACTAGACTAGAAACTATGTTATATGTGGGTCACAGCAGTCTTCTTTGGATTAGTCCCATAAATCTCTGAAGGTGCTAATGGTTTGTCTCTGCTGTTCATTATACACCAGAGGAAAATCTTTATAAATACTGCTATAACAAAATCAGTAGTATTAAATAGAAGAAAATTTATTTACATTAATTTTATACCTCTAACATTTGAATTATTCAGGTACCATAATTTTCACAGATGTAGCCAGTATTTTATTAGACATTATTAGATACTATCATGATAAAATAACTAACACTCAAATTTTTGTAGGTTGGAATAAAAAACAACATAAAAGTCCTGGTTGTGACACTTTTATTAGCTAATATAACATATTAACGTTTTCTTATCCTGCAAATTTTACTTGTCCAATAGTCACATGTTTGTGAAATACCAGTAAGGATTTTTGTTATGTTAAAATAACTCAATGACTGGTATTACAAATTTTTTGCCTGAAAAGTGAAAATGACAAATGACACTTCTAATATTTATATGTTATTATGCTACAGGAGGGATGCCAGTTATGTTTATACTTAATATTTGTTTTGAAGATGTAAATTATAAATATTTAAAATACTACTATAGATTTCATTACCATCATTGCAGTCCTCACATATTTCCATCTTTACTGATACTTTCAAATTTTAAGGTTTGATAAAACATGTGAAACTAGAAGGCACTATAATAAATACATAACCATGACATTTTCCTGAAAAATTTGACATAGTCAATAACCAAGTTTGTTTTTGTTGTTTGTGCTTCCTCCTCTTCTTTTTATTTATTTATTTTATACATTTTTGTTATTGCAATTATATATCATAGTGAAATTCAAAGTGATGCAAACATACATTCACACATCGCTTGGTGTATTTCCATCCACATCTCACCCCACTCGCCTGTCCTCCCTACTGTTCGTGTTAGTGAGTTCAGTAGTGATACCTTTACATATGGATAAAACATTATTTGAATGATGTTCTTTCTCAATCCTCTTTTCTACCCTCCTTCACTCCATTCCTCTCTCCCTCCCTCAGTCCCTTTCTACTGGTCTCTTTCCTCATTTATATTAAGTCCCATTTGTTTCCTATTTTCTCTGTAGCTTCCACATATAAAAGAAAACGTGACCCTTGACTTTCTGAGATGAGCTGATCTCGCTTAGCATAATATTCTTTACTCAACAATAAGGAAGAAAATTGTCACTTGTAGGAAAGTGGATGTTTTCTCCTCTTCTTAAAGGCAAACTAATAAACAGATGTATCTAGACCCAGCATCTCTACATTGGAAATAATATATTGAACATTGGGATAAGTTATGGAATATATATATTTTAAAAATTCACTAAAGTTTCCATTTAGCAGTTTATTTATTTATTTATTTATTTTTTTTTTTTGCGGTACCTGGGATTGATCCCAGGGGCATTCTACCTCCGAGCTACACCCCCAGCCCTATTTTTTTATCCTTTATTTTGAAACTGGGTCTCACGAAGTTGTGGAGGGCCTCACTAAGTAGAGAGAGAGAAAGAGACAGGGAGAGAGAGAGAGAGAGAGAGCGCTGAGGCTGGCCGCGAACCCGGATCCTCCGGTCTCCGCCTTCCAAAGTACTGGGATTACAAGCGTGCACCACCACGCCTGGCTTGCAGTTTATGATATCAGAACTCAAAAGTTCTATTCAAGCCAGGCGTGGTGGCACATGCTTGTAATCCCTGTACTTGGGAGGCTGAGACAGGAGGATCACAGGTTGGCAATCAGCCTCAGCAACTTAGTGAGACCCTGTTTCAAAATAAAAAATAAAATAGGGCTGAGGATGTAGCCCAGAGGTAGAATGTCCCTGGGTTCAATCCCCAGTACCACACACACACACACACACACAAAAAAAAGTTCTGTTCACTTTGCTAAGGTTTGAAAACTATTAGGTTGACTATTGTGGGGCACATCCTGAAATTGTGAGAATATAAAACCATCTTTGTAACCAAAAGGCATTTTCCTGTCACTTCAGGAGATTTTCACACCTAAATAAAAAGAAAGAATCCCTGAATCTGTGTGTGTGCCACGCATTTTTCTCAGGAATATTCCACCAAAAGTAAACCTAAGCCTCCCCATTATGGAACACCTTGAGTTGTTAGAAAATATAATCAATATGAATATTTGTGCTTTTTTCTTTACCCATTCATATGTCCTTTATCTAAGTGATGAAACACACCTGGAGAAATGAAGGAAGGAAAATGAGAAGATCTGTTTACCCCACTTATAATACCCTTTCTCTATATATACCCAGAGCATTGGACAAGATGGAGAAACTAAACTGTCTAGAAAACTTTGTGAGAATAATTTCATTTTGAAAGGGTGAATGATTGAGGGGGATTTCTCATCTAAGGATAAAGAAAAGGTGAATCTAATGGAGAAACAATGTCTGGAGTAACATACATGAAGTTTCCTTTGAAGGGTATTAGGAAGGACTAGGAATTCCAAGTGAATATGACTAAAAATGGAGATGTTTCCTGTTCTGAATATAATGGCAACTGCTTTCATTCTCTGGGTGGGAACCTTAGATATTAATACCGTAAAAGCTTTCAAGTTGATTGTAATCTCTAGCAGTTCAAAAAAACACTAAACTGGTAAAAGTCATCTTAGATTTGCCATGAGAAAGAAGGTGTGTGTTTGGGGGAGGAGGAAGGAGAAAGATGGGGGTGGGATGATCTGGAAGTACATAAAGCATTAATATCAGAAATCATGAGGTTTCAGCACTTGGTTATTGATTTTTCAGGACCTTGATGACCTAAGATATGCAGTAAATCTCTTTTCCCTGAGTTTTAGTCTGAGATGAGATCTTGAAACTTAATTGGGCTTTAGGAGATCATGGGACATTATGAGATAGCTCCTTAGTTGCCATAAAATACTTGTAAATTGAATGCTTTAATTATTCCTCTTTAAAATAAAGCAGTCCTCTACAATATAGTGCAAAGTATGCTTGCAAGTGGAGAGTAAAGTTTGGTATTTCTCAAGTTTCTGGGAGACAGCTTCAGCTACAGAAAATAGGAACACGACCTTGACAAGGGCATGAACTCTGGACTCCAGTTACCTGTGATATGAATTGCTCACACTGGGTCAAAATGTACCACAGAGTAACACATGGTCCTAAAATATGATATGCATAACCAAACACAATATTTCAAGTTCAGTTTGGCCACTGCACCAATAAGGGGACTGCCTTTCTTGATCTGAATATCATAGCTCTCAATGCCGACAGCGTGTAATGCTGCCAAAGATCTCATTAGTACGTCCGGCTACTTCATCACTCTCTGAAATCACTTGAACTTGCACTGAATACTCCTCAGGGAATGTTTCTGGAAACCATGCCCAGATTGCCACTGTTTCAGAGTTAGACAGAGTGCTTCCTGCTGGTACGAAGTCTTGGGCCCAGATGTGCTGAAATCGAACCTCTGAGAGTAGAGCTTAAGAACCTACAAGGTACAGTATGCCCCTGAGGTCTTTCTAATATGCCCTATGTTCCACTGAGGAAGTGGGA
Source organism: Glis glis (assembly GCA_004027185.1). NCBI lineage: Eukaryota > Metazoa > Chordata > Mammalia > Rodentia > Gliridae > Glis > Glis glis. The sequence continues at coordinate 86,535 of PVJS01000798.1, forward strand.
GGGATTATTGCCATTTATACATATGTAAGTTTGAGAAGAATTGGGCATTTATGGGTAATAACCACAATATTGGTCAAAGACAGACCTGTGGTTGAGTTTGAAACCAGGTAGTGCGAGTGGAATTTTAAAAATTCAAATTCAAAATCTCCATGCTTTAACCACCTGCATTCTAAGCCATTGTTTATTAAACTTTAGTGCAATGAACACGCAATAGACTTGCCAAATTCCAGGTTGCACTTTTGGAAACTAAATTTTGAGCATGGTTTGGGGCCTTGGAATCTTCCTTTTAACAAGCACTGGGGTAGTTTTGTGAAGAAGAGATTTACACCCCAAACCCCGATTGATGCTGTCCTTTTATGTTTTCCAGGATATTCACACTTTTAGGTTTCTCCTTCCTAGTTGAATCTTCAAATTTTCCATCGTCTTTGTTTCGTCCCCTCATTTTGAACAAACATAAGATCCTCATATCCTGAGATCATTTATTTTTATGCTTGTATTAGGTTCCGAAAGCTGGCATAACAAATTACCCATAAACTGGGCAATTAAAACAATAGCAGTATCATATTATAGAGTCTAGAAGCCTGAAATCTAGGTGTCAACAAGCCATGGTCCTTCTAAGGCCCCTAGAGAAGGATGTCTGTTTGTGTCTTTCAGCTTCTGGTTGTTCCAGCATCCCTTGGCTTGTGGTACCCTAACTCTAATCTCTACCTTGGTCTTCACCTGGCAGGCTTCCTCCTGTGTCTTTATGTCTTTGCTCTTCACTTGGAATTCTGCTCCCCATGTTTCCACCTTCTTCTTTTAAGGACAATCGTAACATTGGAATAGGGTACACTCATTTTATTAGGACTTTTTCTGAACCTGATTACATCTGTTAAATACTTTATTTCCAAGTAACGTCACGTTCACAGGTATGAGAGTTTAGAACTTCATTTTTTTTTTAGAGAACACCAATTTATAACAAAACTCTATGTTGCAATCCAATTACCTCCCAATCTCTCTTTCTCAGCTAAAAGTCTGGAATAAATAGTCTACACATTGTTATCACTTCTTTGCTCCTACTTACTGCAATCTGGCTTTAGACTCTACCATTGAAATCATAATTGACAAATCTAAAGAACACCTGTTAGTTCTTGTTTTATCCGATGTCTTACTGCACTTACAGTATTGATGGTTTTCTTCTTGAAGTTGTTTCTATTTGAACTGACCTAAGTCAACATGGTTATGTACAACTTTTAGCTTCATTTTGGTAAGTCACTATAGCAATGAAAGAAGTTATAATGAAAGCAAAACTCAGATAAAATTCTGCCAAGCATACATATAATTTTAATTGAACTTTGGAAAAACTAGCACAAAACCTGTGTCATTAACTAGGAGGAACTTACTTTTCTTTGTCTTTTACTGGTTCCAATCACAACTGTGAATATAAGCTCCACTAAAAGGAGACATTCCAAGAAGAGAGTTCTATTGCTTTGCCTAAGTTTGTGCATAATATATATTGCTTATGCAAAAGTGTTTAAAATTAAATTATATTATTATAATGTAATGCTTATTTTTTCTTTCAGTATCTGGAAACATTTTTACATTTCCAATGATCCCATTCCTTAGTGTGTTATGTATTACTGAGTAATGATATGGCAGCTATATTAGTAGCTTAAAATTATGTGTGTGTATGTATGTGTGTATATAATGTATATGTATATAGTATATATATATATATATTATATGTTTTGTGGGTCAGAAATACAAGTATGGCTATCCTGGGTCATCTGCTTAGGGTCTCACAAGGCTGAGATCAAAGTGATCATCAAAACTGTGATCTTATCTGAGGTTCAACTAACAAAGTGATTATTTTCAAGCTTACTTGGATTGTCAGAAGAATTCAGTTCCTGATGGCTATAGTGTTGATCTTCAGTTCCTTGCAAAAGGCTGGAGGCCACCTGTAACTCCTAAAGGCCACTTGTAATTTCTTGCTAAGGTTCCCCAATATGACTACTTGCCAAAGCCAGTGAGTGGGAGACCCCCAAAGATGGGTGCCACAAAATTATGTAACCATCTAATTGGAATGAATGATTGTGTCCATCCATTTATTATTCAGAAGTTACAGATCCCTCTCCTGCTCAGTGAGTGAGTGTCAGCCCCACTTGACACACAAGCATAAACACCAGGATATGGACATCATGACAGCCACCTTTAATGTCTTCTCTCTACCACTCTCAGTCTTCTCGCTGTAAAGATTCTGCCTATGACTTCGACTGCAAGCTGTGGACTGTTGTTTCAAAAGTCTATTTACTCTAGCCCAGCTATCTATCCTGAGATCTCAATCCTTATAGCCAGCCCCCTTTAGAATGCAAATGTAGTTATTTCTATGTGGACACCAATCTCAACATTGTTCCCCTCTCTCAATCTGAGATTGTGATTTAATTATTCTGAGGTAACATACAAGCATCAGTATTTAAAAAAAAAACTTTCCAGGTGATTCTAATTTACAGCTTGGATTGTAACAATGATCTGTAACATTACTCTGTTTCATAATATATCTTATCATCTGTATTTATGTTCATTTATTACCTTTCTCTTTTTTATCTGTTAGAAGACAAACTCCTTGAAAACCTTGTTCCCTATATCATAATCTTACTGTTTGAACTGTTTAACAAATAACAAAGACCAGGGGGTTAAATAACAAGAATTTGTGTTTTCATTGTTCTGGAGACTAAGACATCCAAGATCAACTTGCTACCTTATTTGCTTCCTAGTGAAGGACTTTTTTTCTCATTTCCAGAGAGCTGCCTTCTTGCTATATCCCAACATGGTAGGGAGAGATTTCATTGATCTCATGTCTCTTATAAGGGCAGTAAACCCAACATGAGGGCTCTATCCTCAAGACTTAATTACCTTCTTGAGGTCCTGCCTCACTTCAACACATGGATTTAGTGGAATACAAATAATCACTCATATTTAACTACTTTTGGCATACTGTGGGTGTGATGTTTGGATCTGGGATGTCCGCCAATGGTTCATATGTTTTAAGGCTTGATCCCCAGTGCAACAAAGTCCAGAGGTGAAGCTTATAGGGAATGATTTGCTCATGAGGACTCTAACTTTATCAGTGGATTAATCCATCTGATGGATTCATAATTTGAATAGATTATTGGGAGGCAGGACTTAGTTGGAGGAAGTTGGTCACTGGAGGTGTGTCCTATAAGGTTTATCTTGTTCTTGGCCCCATCTTCTCTCTTTCTGCTTCCCAGCTGCTATGAGCTTAGCAGATTTTCTTTGCCACAACATTCTGCCATAATGTTTCTGCCTTGAAGCCAGTGAGCATGAACTGAAAATTCTGATATCCTGAGCCAGCATAAACCTTTCCTCTGCCAAGTGGTTTCTCTCAGGTATTTTAGTCACAGCAATGAAAAACGAACAGATTAGGCATTCAATACTTACTTATTGGATGATTTTTAAATATTATTTGTTGTCTGTCAGCATTATCATAATTATTTCATTAATCTTCACAAAATTCTTGAGTCTATTTTCAATTCTGTTGCTCTTCTTTTAATGATCAGGTAAGCATAGTAAAGTAATTTACTATGTCACCTGTAAAGGTGGAACTGAAACTAGGTCTGCCAATATTTAAAGCTCATGGTCTTGGTTAATGTGTTATACATGTGCCTTCCAGATACATGTATTTATTGCTCAAGTTTTCTGCCTTTGAGCATGCCTTTTCATTGTTGGAATAAACTCTTTCTTTGATGATTTATTAATCGGCTATAGTAGGATTAGAAGTCAGATCATGTATCTCCTACAGAATAGTTATCGTTTCACATTGTTCAACAACCTTGTACACTCAGGTCTCTGCGTCTGATAACTGTGCTAAGCACAGTCATTAACAAGTCCTGCTTGGTGCGAACCAACAATGACACAGAGCAGAGCATAACATCTGACATAGTCCCCCTTCTGCATTTTGATACATAGCTTTCATCCACAAATCTTTTTGTAGTTTACAATTATGGATTCTCCAAACATCCCATGAGGTAAATGAATATTTATTATCTCCATTTTACAGATGCATAAAGTTAGACATAGACTAATTAAATAAGTTCTTCAAGGGCAGGCAGTGAGTTGATTGGAAAATCAAGGTTGCCATTGAGCGTTCTGGATCCTGGCTTTTAAAAGGAATGGATGGCGTCTTGTTGATTTCACTCTACATAGTTGAAAATGTTTATTTTAAGCTTTCACGATATGTCCTCCATTAGTTTTTGGACATTGCCCAGAAGAATTCACAGTAAATTGATATTCAGCCCTTAGATATGTATGCAGTTTATGTCTACTGGCTTCTGTGGGAGATGCAAAAATGAAGCTGAAGAAAGAATTTAGCCCATAGTAATTATCTCTTCCTGTAGAGATTCTGGTAATTATGTTTGAAGATTTTTTCACTATATAATTTAAAGGTTTTTATTTTGTAATGTAGCTCTAATTTAGCATATAGAAGTAAGCATCTAATTAAACCGAGATTACTTTCTACTCACAGCCAACATTTAGAACATAATCAGAGTTATTATTACAAAATTGTTTAAAGTTATATTACTATTTATGAATATGAACTCAAACCAAAATGCATAACATAATAACAGAATTAAAAAGGACTATATTATTTCAGTGTGTTGCTGTTCAAAGAACCAAATTAAAACTATATGTCCTACATTGTACCAAGTGGGAAGAGATTTTTAGACTTATAAAAGATCCTTAGTTGATCCTCAGCCTCTTATATCTGGCTCTTAAATAAAATAATAAAATTTTCTTGTTCTTTTCTCATTTTTATTTTTAAATGTTTGTTTGATTTAAGGAAGAAAGGTATATTTAGTGTATTACCTCTGAATTTAATTTTCAATTTGTTCACATTTTGAAATTTTGTTGAATCTGTGTTTAAATTTAGGTACATGGTTTATGGTCCAAATCATTATGATGGAAATAATCTTGCTAGTTCAATAATGCTACACATAAGAAAAAGATACTAATATGAAAAAGAGGATTTGGGTTAAGATTAAATAGGATTTCATTTTCATAAGTATGTGTTGCTTCAGTTATAATAAGCATATCCAGTAATATAAAATTTTCTGATAGTACAATTCAAATGTTTTGCAGATGTGGATCTTAAAAAGGTAGGCACTAGATACAAATCTTTATATTAAATAATATTTTTAATTAAAAATTTAACTTTCTGTTACACAAACTTATGCAGAGATTGGTTAGGGCCATTTCAACATATCAACTATTTTTTTGTGATGCGTGATTTAAATATTAATTCTCTAAAATGGTCGCTCAATTAATAGGTCAGTAGTTGAGGCTTCCACTTATTTCTTATTTCTGAAAGCTTCCACCTATTTACAAGTACCAGAGTAGCCCATGTTGGAGAATAAAAAATGAATTGATTGAATCAATAAAACTGACTGTATGAATACTTTAGATTCTAATTGAATACCAAAGCAGAACTATATGAATCATATCAGTTGGACTAAAATCTCAATCATTCTGCCTGTAAAATATCTCTTAATAGCAGGCATGGTGGCCCACTTTTGTAATCCTAGTACTTGGAAGGCTGAGATAGAAGGATTACAGGTTTGAGGACAGCCTCAGCTAGTAGTGAGACTCATCAACATAGCAGGACCCTGTTTCAAAGTAAGAATAAAATAGGGCTGGGGATGTAGCCCAGTGGTAGATTGCCCCTGGGTTCAATAGCTGGTACCACACCACAAAAAAATTATCTTAATGACTAACCAAAATTCTCACCTCCAAAATTTCACACCAACCTTCCTCCCCTTCCTTACCATCTGAAACCACTGGCAAACACTAAGGTATTCTCCCTTCAAAAATTGTGTCATTTCAAGCATGTTTTAGAAATGAAATCATATATAATATTTTGAAATTGAATTTTTCCAGTTGGTATAACCCATAGAGAACATAAAGAATAGTCAAAGTTGATTGTGTCAATAGTTGTTTCCTTTTTGTTATGGAGTAGAACTCCATGGTATCTGTGTACCTGAGTTTGTTTGATCACTCGCCCATGGAAAGACATTTGGGCCACCTCCAGTTGTTAAATATTATGAGTAAAGCTGCTGTGCAATCCATGTGCAGGAGTTTGTGGAGTCCTTCTCTGAAGTGAATGCCCAAGAGTTCAATGGCTGGGTTGTATTGTCCACTAGTTTCCGACTGCTACTGTAAAAAATTACCACAGTGGCTTGCGTAAACACATTTTATTATTTTACAGTTTGGGAGGTTGGAAAAGTCACTGAATTCAAGGTGTGGGTGAATCTGTGTTCTTCTGGAGGTTCAGGGGAGAATCTGCTCCCTGTCTTTTTCAGCCTCTAGAGGCTGTCCGCATTCTTTGATCATGGCTCCTTCCACCATTTCCAAAGCCAGCAGTATAGCGTCCTCAGATCTCATTCTGTTGCTTCTGACTTCTGCTTCTGTTGCCTTGTCTCCTTTTCTGACTTAGACTGTTCTGCCTCCCTCTTTCCTTTTAAGTACCTTTGTGAACATATTTGCCCCACCTGGATAATCCAGGTCAAACTTCCCATCTCATGATCTTTAATTTACTCATGCCTGCAAAATCCCTTTTTAAGTACAGTAACATAGTCACAGGTTCTGGGGATCAGAATATCGACATCTTTTCTTGAGGGAGAATGAGTCATAGTGGAATTATTCTGCCTACCTTGCATAGTGGAATTATTCTGCCTACCTTGTATGGTAAGTGAATGTTTAGTTTTATGAGAAACTTCTAAACTGTTTTCCCAAGCAACACAACCATTTTAAAAGTTTCTCTGCATTGTCCCCAGCCTTGATTGTTGTCACAATTTTTAAGTTTTATTCATTCTGATGTGTGTGTAATGATATCTCATTGTTGTTTTAGTTTACATTTTTCTGAGGGCTAATGATGTTGAACATATTATCATATGTTTATTTGCTATTGTTATACTATTTTTAGTACAATGTCTATTCAGGTCTCTTGGTGTGGGTTTTTTACTGTTGATCTCTGAATGACATACACACACATGCATATATGTATATGCATATATATATTCATTGTAGATAATAGTCCTTTATCAGCTATCTGGTTTACAAACATTTTTTAAGTCTGTAGTCTTTTTATCCCTTCACATGGTCCCACACAGAGCAAAAGTTATTTATTTTGATGTGCCATATGGCTTTTGATTTAGTAAATTATTCTTGCTATTTCTTAGAGCTATTGAATTTCTCTGGGAATCTATTAAGGGAATTCCAGGATAATTGACAAATCATATTCATAAATGGTTGCAGTCAAATAAATAGGATCCCACATAGTAAAATTACTTTTGGGCATTGTTTCATGAACTATGACATACTGCTAGAATTTTTTACAAACCTCTTGCTACATATTAGAGTTACTATGTAATTCTCTTTACTAAATGCAAAACATGACACTGGCAAATTTAGTTCTCATATATGAAGGGAAATTTTCCTAACCAATTGAATCAATTCATTTACTGAAAAATATGGACTATATGTAATATCTTAATTTTCTTTGTCAATCAACTCATTATTTATAGTTATTTTTGGAAGTCAAGTGTATTCTGCTATTCAATTCTATAAAAAAAATCAGCAATGTGCTTAAACTTCATGGGAGCTACTTCATTTTTAGCAAGTATATACTTGTATTTATTTCTTTGCATGTATACTGAAATGATTTACAACAAATATGTACAATAATGGGATTAAACATATATAGAAAACAAAGCCTGTGAAAGGATCTTGAGGTGAATATGATTATATACGTGTTGTGACTTTTAGCTCCTAGAGTCAGTCTCGCTCTCTCACTCTCTTGCTCTCTCGCTCACACACACACACACACACACACACACTCACACACACACACACAGACACACACACACAGATACCCTCACACTCACTAGTGTGCATGGAGAATATACATATAAGCTGTACAGTTCTAGTTATCTAAATCAGGGACCCATTCCTGAACTAGACCCATTCCTGAAGAGAAGCAAAATTTTCCCTTATGCTGAACTGTTATGAAAATGTCTCCCTTGGAAACTGAAGGATACATTGAGAAAAGTAATCTATACTTTTATAATGAACACAGAAAGGCTTTTTTATTTGACTGTTTCTTAAATGATGCTTGATAAAAGCTGATAGCAGATTAAAGTCCACTTTGAAGCAGGCATTTCTGTTAGTGTGATCTTAATATCTAGATGAAAAGAATAGAATATGCTCACTGTAATTTCCAGAATTAAATACTTATTTATTAAGAATGAAAATTTGTTTTAATCTTCTATTTAAATACCCATTTCTCACTTATTTCCAGAACCACTCTGTTTCTTGATGCAGATTGAAGATAAATGCTATAAATTGAGTTGTATTGGATTAAACATACCTGATATTTTCTTAAGTGTTTGTAGAGCACCAAAATTATTTCACAAAACTACTTTTGCAAGAAATATATAAAATAAACCACAACCTCTGAAGAGTATAGAGTGAAATAACCTATCTAGAATTTTTAGTAATTTTATTCAAGATAAAAATTTGCATGGGTAGATTCTAAATGAGGTGATTTCATTCTTGTATAAATTACTGAAGTCCTAAAACTAAAACTATATGTTCAGGAATTTATTTTATTTGATGCAGATTATAAGATTTAGGAGATTCATGCATAATTATTTGCAGCACTATAAGGGAAATTCTGATCAGTTCACTTCCTGTTTAGCCCAAATGGCTTTGTTCTGATTCTGTCAATCCCATGAAGTTTACAGGACTTCTTGAAGTTCATAGAGTTTTATGTAAGTCTATAAAAATAAATTATTGGAGTGGTTAATTGTTAAAGGGATCAAATTAAAGAAAAAGCCAAGATTCATTCTCAAGAGAAACTTAGTCTACTTTTCCTTACTCACGATGAGAAAGGACAAATTTGATTTAATCTAGATTTGTGCATTTGGATCTCAGATTCACCTTTACCATTTCAGAGGAACTAAAAATAAGTGTATTCTTTTGATTCCAAGAATTCCATTTACTCAAATTACTCATTTCTTCCAGAACCAGAAACTCGCAGATTGAATAAAAAGACCATGAGGTAATTTTTAAATGACCATTTATTCTATTTTCAGTAGATTTTTCTCCTCTCAATAAAAGTTTTTCATATTAAATATTTTCAAGATTTTTTTAAATCATTAGCAAACACTGTGAAATTATATCAACTTTTTAATATTATATACTTTTCTCAGGGATTCATGCTTAATTTTGCACCACTTAATTTTTAAAGACAAAATGATTAATATAAAATTCCCCCAAATCTATTATTAGTTGTTATAAAATAAACTTTAAATCTTTATAATGTTCTTATTTGCACATTATATTTTAAAATATAAAGTCACTTTGTCATAAATTTGCATCCATAGATCTACCTTATTATTACATAGAATATTCTTAACCTTTCCTCTCCCCTTCCCCCTTTTTTGGATAAATTCTTACTTGTGTTTTGCATTTCAGACTTAAAATGAATTCTTTGAGAAGACTTTCCCATTCTTGAATAGTTCTTCCTGCAACATACCCAAGTTGCCCCTTTACTACCAATGTCATAGGTCTTAAAATATTTTACTATACTCAGTATACAACCTCTTTTATATCTATGATTAAAACTAATAACAAAATTTCAATAAGTCTTCTTCTGTTCCCTCAGGCCTTAGATGCAGAGGCTGGCACAAAATGAATATGCAGTAAATATTTGTTGAACACATGCATGAATAAAATTATCACTGTTGGGCAAGAATTAGTATGACTAATAGTATTGGTAAATAATAGAAAAACAAAACTTTTTAGGAAATAATTTTCAAAAGCACATCTGATTCATTCTTTTATTCATTCTCCAGATTTTTATTTTGTTCCTAGATTTCCTTACAACAGCGTAGTAGTTAATGGGCATATCAAGGTGAATAAAGTCAGTCCGTAACATGGAAGAATTAACATTCTAATCAGGGAGGCAGACACCTGTCCAAAAACTGTAATAGAGTGTAAATCTCATAATGGATACCTAAGCATTGTTAAGGGAGTGAGACCTCTCAGAGGAAGTGATGTGGAATTGAACAATGACCTGAAATATTTGACTTTTAAAAATTTTTTAAAAATCTAAATATAAAATGAGCAGAGTGAAATATTCTACTTCTGTTCATGACTGCCATGAGGGAATGTGTGACAGATATTTCAATCTTTAAGGGATGCTTTTGTTATTATTCTAAATCTAAAGATAGTTTATATACAGTTCTTTCTTGTTTTCCTATGGCAATAAGAACAAGAAAATGATGTGAATAATGTTTTCCTGGAATGTTTTTTTTCTCAACTTTTATTCTCTTTCCATAGGCTTAGCAAATAATACCTTTCCAGATCAAATACCACCCTAACTTACTACTCTAGGCGTTGGTTACAGGTGTAATTACAGAAGTGCTCCCAAAGAAAATACATTCACCTTAATAGCTTTAGCGTTAACAAGCAAAGCCATTGCATATGGTACTGCTGGTTGTATGCATCACCGCTCCATGAGGTTCTGCCTTAGAGTTGTACAGTATGCAACCAATCCAGGGGCAGGCAGTGGTCCCTGGCATAAGAGAACCATTCTAAAAAGAATATGAGCAGAATAGTAATCACTGGCCTTTTTCCTTTTGGCCTCAGTATTCAAAATTCTTAACGGCCTTTCCTTTCCTATTGATTTTATTGAAAATAAATCATTCTTGTGGAATGTTTGCATCTGTCATTACTGAACTGGCTACTGGCAGATACCAGTGAGTGTCATGATAACACAGGGAAAGGAGACAATGGGCTGAAGTGAGAACTGCATTGATTGATAAATATAGCTTGAACCATTGCACATTTTTGAAAACTGATAGTACTAAGGTCAGGGTTCTTTGGTTCAATAATACTTTGATCCATTAGTTTTTATATTTACTTACTGGACTGTACTCCTTTTGTTGTTGTTATTGTGGGGTTTTTATTGTTTATTTTGTACTGGGGATTGAACACATGGGTATTCTACATCTGAACTACATCCCCAGCCCTTTTCAATTTTTATTTTGAAAGAGAGTCTTGCTAAGGTTCCTGAGGATCTCACTAAAGTTCTGAGGCTAGCCTTGAACCTGTGATCCTCCTGTCTTGGCCTACCAAGTACTGGGATTACAGGCATGTTCCACTATACCCAGCTTATTATTATATTATATTGAAGCAGGGTCTTGCTAAGTTGCTTGAACCTGCGATCCTTGTGTCTTAGCCTCCCAATGTACTGGGATTACAGGCATGTGCCACCATGTCTAGCTGGGACCACACACTTAACTTAGAAAATTGTCTAAAAATAACATTATTTACAGTAATGATACTGGCATAGGGTTATTAAATTTTATTACTTAAAAATAAGGAGTATAATAAGAATATGATCATTTCTGTCACATGGCAAAAAAAGATGAAAACATCTAATACATAGCTGCATCCCCTTCATCTCCCTCTATTTAAATTACATCATAACTTAATGAAAGTTATATCTATGCAGTTGCCCAAACTTCCCAGTAAAAATGATGGTGAACTCTAACAATTCTTTACACTTTCTCTCCTTAAAGATAGAAGAACAAGAGGTTAAGAAAATATTTGCACATAAGTTTATCATAAATGTCAAGAACATTTTCTTACAGTGTAAGAAATACTTATGTCTGCATATGATACTTTTTAAAATCCATCTGACAAGCCGGGCGTGGTGGCGCACGCTTGTAATCCCAGTTCTTTAGGAGGCAGAGACTGGAGTATCTGGGTTCATGGCCAGCCTCAGCTCTCTCTGTCTCTCTCTCTCTCTGTCTCTTTCTCTCTCTACTTAGTGAGACTCTCTGCAACTTCGTGAGACCCGGTTTCAAAATAAAGGCTAAAAAATAGGGCCGGGGGTGTAGCGCGGAGGTAGAACGCCCCTGGGTTCAATCCCCGGTACTGCAAAAAAAAAAAAAAATCCATCTGACTATATAACTTGATAATCAATAGTTTTTACAAAGCTTACATAGTATTATTTTTATGGACAAAATTTTGTATATGAATCTATTTAATTTTACAGTTTTTAATAAGAGGCCATTGCAACTCTGCCATTAAGCTACTATTAAAAATAGGCTTTTTAGTAAAAAGGTAATGACTGATAAATTATCATGGAATAATTTCAACTTTTTCATAAAGAAATCAAGTCGATATGCTCAAAATTCATTTAGGCAGTATAATTATCTTCTCGCGTTTTATCTCTGGCAAATGAAAAATAATGTTGTGCTTTACATAGAAACCTTCCAAAGGGGCATCACGAAATGTAATTTTAATACTGAGCATCCAGGCTTATGTGTACCAGATAAATACAATTTTAATGGGAAAAATCTGATAGGAGATTTCAAACACTCAAAGCTTATACTTATAAGAAATTCACTAATCTTCCTAAATCTAATGGTTAAATATTGCCTAATTTCCTCACTAATAAGATATTCTGTTTTTGGTCTTACTATTTGTGTACTTCTGAGTAACTTACCCACTGATAGGTATCATCGCTAAGTTCTTCACAGCTTTATTCGAGCTGATGGATCACAGTTCTAGAAGCACTATTTCAGGTCTCGCCTCCAAGACCTTGGCTTCAGGTTTTACATCAGCACAAGAAGAAATGAGAACACATTTATATTGACTTTCACCAACCAGGAAAAGACTGTGAGGGAAGCATAAATAGGGAGAGCATTGTCCTGCACACTTTCTTCCAAAATCAGTCTTAACATCATGCATTTGACATCTTCATATATTTAAACTCTGGTATCACTGTAGGAAATAAAATTTTGTCCACAATTAACCACCAATACCCATGAAGTCAAAACCCACCAGTCAATACCACCAGTCAATACACACTAAAGTCACTCTGCTTCAACTTGTGGCAAGAGTTTACATAAGATTTTCATCTACCCAACAATTCCTCAGACCCTTAAGGACAGGTTCTTTTTTCAGGTGAGAGAATAAAGTATGGATAGTGTTACAGTGTGAAGTTGTGGGTTAGTCTTCAGTGAGAACTGGTTCTATTAGGCATGATAAGATCACTTCTTATTTTATTGTGTTTCACATATCACAAGTCATCTTTACACACACACACACACACACACACACACACAACCTCAAAATAGAATTTGCAATTTTATGAGATGAGAATAAACCTTGGGATTGTTAAACATCTGAAGCTCTCTTTGGTTTGCTCCAATGTGCTCTTATAATCCTGGAATTTTTTATATTATTATGGTAAAAACACATAACATGAAAACTACCTGTCTCAGGTAGCATCTCACTGCTATAATCCAAAACAAATGACCACACAACTTAGAGGAAGAAATATTTATTTGTTCACAGTTTTGGAGATTTCAAGGTTTAGTACAACTCAGGCTGGGTCTAAGGAGTCCAGGACATGGTGATGGGATGCAGAGAGAGAGACAGACAGACAGACAGACAGACAGACTCTGTTCTCACATCACAGAGGCTGAAAACAAAAAAGAGTGTAAGCAAAGACACATGCACAGTCCCTAAGGCCATACCCCACCTGCATCCAGTAAATCCATCATAATGGAATTTCCACTGATGAGATTACAACCCTCATGACATAATTATATCAACTTGGAACATTAATGCATGAGCTCTTCAGAGAATATTCTATATATAAACATAACACTACCCTATAAAATTTGTAATGTACAGTATAGAATTGTTAACTATATGTGGATTGTTATATAGCACATCTCTAGAACTTTGATCTTGCATGACTGAAACTCTGTACCTGTTTCTCAGCAATTCTCCACTTGTTCTTCACACAGGCTCCTGGTGACCACCATTCTACTTTCTGCTTCTGTTGAGTTTGTCTGCTTTAGAAACTTCATGCATATCATAACTAGGAAACCATCACCAAGACCAATGCTATGAAGCTTTTATTGTCTGTTTTCTTCCAGGAGTTTTATGGTTTCATGAATTACATTTAAGTCTTAATCCATTTTGAGTGATTTTTGTGTACGGTGTTAAGATGAATGGATGATTTCATTCTTTTTGTGTGTATGGATATCTAGTTTTCCAGCACCATTTCTTCAAGAGACTCTTTTCCCCACACTACTTTTCTCATCACTCTTCTTGAAGATCATTTGAGAGTATATGAATAGGCTTATTCCCAGGCTCTCTATTCTGATCCATTGGACTATATGACTTTTTTCATGCCACTACTTACTGTTTTTATTACTATAGCTTTTTACTATGTTTTGAGTTCAGGAAGTATGAGACCTCCAACCTTATTCTTTTCAATAAGAAATATTTGGCTATTCTGTGTCTTTTGTGGCTCCTTAGTTTTCAGTAATATATACACTTTAACAATATTTAAGTCTTCTAATTCAGGAACCTGGGGTATTTTACAGTTATTTGCATTATCTTTAATTTCTTTCAGCAGTGTTTTAGTGTTTTTAAGGTAAGATTTTGCCTCTTACCTCTTTTGTTTAGTTTATTCATAAGAATTTTATTTTTATACTATTGTAAATGGAAAGGTTTTCTTACTATTCTTTGTATTGTTCATTATCAGTGTATAGAAACACAAGTGATATATGTAAATTGATTTTGTTTTGTTTTGTTTTGTTTTTTGGCGGTACCGGGGATTGAACACAGGGGCGTTCTACCTCCGCGCTACGCTCCCGGCCCTATTTTTTATCCTTTATTTTGAAACCAGGTCTCACGAAGTTGCGGAGGGCCTCACTAAGGAGAGAGAGAGAGAGAAAGACAGGGAGAGAGAGAGAGAGAGAGAGAGCTGAGGCTGGCCGCAAAGCTGGATCCTCCGGTCTCCGCCTCCCAAAGTACTGGGATTACAAGTGTGCGCCACCACGCCCGGCTGTAAGTTGATTTTGAATCCTGAAATTGCTGAACTTATTTTTTCTAAATCTATATGCAAGTCTAAATTTTAGGGTTTTCTATATAATATGTTATCTAAGACAAAAGATAATTTTACTCCATCCTTTCTGATTTGGATACATTTTATTTCAATTTCTTGCCTACTTTTTCTGGTTTGCACATCCAGGATATATTGAATAGAGGTGGTTGAAGTTCATAACCTTGTCTTTGTTCTTAGTATAAAAGCTTTGGTTTTTCACCATTGAGTATGATGTTATCTATGAGCTTAACATATATGGCCTTTGTATGTTGAGGTAATTACTTTTTGTTACTATTTTGTTGAGTGTTATTTATAAGATAATATTTTATCAAACTCTTTATTTGCATCTATTGAGATAATCATGTGATTTTTATCTTTTCTTCTATTAATGTGTTGTATTACATTGATTAGTTCACATATGTTGAAATATTTTTGCAGACTGTGGATAATTAATGTTTGGTCATGGCCTATATCCTTTTGATGTGCTGATGAAATTAGGTTTGCTTGTATTTTATGGAGGATTTTTGCCTCTATATTTATCTAGGATATTGGCCTTTAATTTTCTCTTTTTGAAGTGGTCTTGTATGGCTTTGGTCTCAGGGTAATGCTACCCTCATATAGTAAGTTTGAAATTTTCTCTACTCTTCAAGAAAATTTTGAGAAGGATTGCCATTGATTCTTCTTTAAATGTTTTGTGGTATTCTTTAGAGAAGCCATCTGGTCTTGGGATTTTCTTTGTTTGATTACTGATTCAGTGTCTCTACTAGTTATAGTTCTGTTCAGATTTTCCTTTTCTTCATGATTCAGTGTTGGTAGGTTGCATTTTTAGGAATTTATCCACTTTTTATATGTTAATCAAATTGTGGGCACATAAATTATTCATAGTGGTCTCCCACATTCCTTTATGTTTTTGTGGCATCAGTTACATGCCTCCTTTTCTATTTCTGATTTTATTTATCTGAATAATCTCTCTCTCTCTCTTTTTCCTTAGCCTACCTAAGGATTTGTCATTTTTATCTTTCCAAAAACCAATCTTAGTTTTGTTGGTGTCTTCTATTGTTTTTCTATTCACTATTCCATTTATTTCTGCTTGATCCTTATTAGTTAATTATTTCTGCTATTTTCAGGGTTAGTTTGTACTTTTTCTATATCTTTTGAGGAATAATGTTGCTTGAGATCTATTTTTTAACATGGCGTTTATTGTATGAGCTTCTCTTTTAGTACTGCTTTTGCTGCATCCCATAACATTTGATAGGTTATGTTTCTCTATTCATTTGTCTTGAGATATTTTAAAATTTACCTTTTGATTGGTTGTTTAAGAATATGTTGTCTTATTGTCCTCTGCTGTCGGTTTCTAGTTTCAGTCCATGGTGGTCAAAAAGACACTTGATATGCTTTCAATCATCTTAAATTTGTTAAGACTTATCTTGTGATCTAACATGTGATCTATCTTGGAGAATGTTCCATGTTACCTTGAAAAGAATGTATATTCTACTTTTGTTAGGCCTATCCAGTCTATAGAGTCATTGAAGTCCTCTGTTTCCATATTGATCTTTTGACTCTTTGTACTAACTGTTATTGACAGATTTGAAAGTAGTACATTCAAATCCCCAAGTATTGTATTTCTGACTATTTCTACTTTCAGTGCCATCAATAATTGCTTCATAAGGATGCTCTAATGATGGATGTGTGTATATTTGTGTGGGTGTTTGTGTATAGTTATTATATTTTCAGGAAAATCAACCCTTTTATAATTGTAATGTCATTTTTCTCTTATGACAGTATTTTGATAAAGGTGTATTTTGTCTGATATAGCTACCTTCTATTGGTTATCATGCACATGGAATATACTTATCATCCTTTCACTTTCAGCATGTATGTGTCTTAAAATCTGAAGTTAATCTCTTTTAGGCAGCATATAGTTGATCATATTTTTTTATTATTATCCTTTTAATGTATTTGTGCTCTATTTTTTGATTGAGGAATTTAATTTATTTACATTCAAAGTAATTGCTGACATAAAATGACTTACTACTGCCATTTTGATCATTTTTTACCCATCTTATAGTTCTTTTTGTTCCTTTTTTCTTATTCATTTTCTTTGAGTTTTAATTATTATTTTTGTAGTGACATGCTGATTCCTTTCTCATATTCTTTTGTGAATATTCTTTAAGTGTTTTCTTTGTAGCTACCTTGAGGCTTATACAAAATATCTCATATTTATTACAATCTTATTTTAGCTGATAATAGTTTAACTTCAATACCATAATAAGACTTTCCTGTTTTACTTGTCTGTCACACACACACACACATTTGTGTTATTGATGTTAAAGTTATATCTTTTTACATTTTTTAGTTTTAATACATTTTGTAGCACTGTTACTTTTTATACTTTTGTCTTTTAAACTCTATTCCTAAGAAAAGTGATTTTTGCTTCACATATGGCAGTATTTTGAATTTGTTTATATATTTACTTTTGCCAGAAATCTTTATAATTTTATATACTTATGCTCTTCCCTTTCCCTGCTCAGAGAGATACCGCCAAGTTGTATCAGCCTGTGTATGCTGTAGTGTGGTTCTCTTCAGGAGCGGCAAGCCACTCAGATCTTTTTGATTCTCAATATTCACCAGGAACCTAGATTGTGCTGGACACCAGGAGTGCTCTGGCAAAGGCAAGACAAAACCAATTCCTGGGACAGCCCCCTGAGAGGCCAGAATGTTGGGTACACAGCCCACTCTTCCCTTTTCTCCCCAAAAGAAAGCCCATGTTTCACTCAGCATTCTCACTGTTGCAATCCAAAACAATTTACCACACAACGTAAAGGAAGGAAGATTACGTGCTCACAGTTCTAGAGATTTCAGGGTTTTAGTCCATTTTAGACTGGTTACATCAGCAGAGCTCAGGATATGGTGGCAGGAAGCAGAGAGAAAGGGGGAGAGAGCAAGTTTTCTGCTCTCACATCATGGAAGCCAGAAGCAAGTAAGCAAGGAGATTCAAAGACACAGCAGCATTCCCAAGGCCACATCCCCAAAGACACACCTCCTCCAGCCACACAACACCAATTAAATCTATTACAATGGATTTATCCACTGATGAGATTACAATCTCATTATTTCAACTCTGAACATCAATACATGAGCTTTTTCAGGGGACGTTCTATATCTAACCATCACAGCTTGTGAGGTATACTCCCTCTGTCTTCTACACTGTGTGTCTTCCAGAAGAGTAGTAAGCCACTGACATGTCTTATTCTTCTCAAAGTCCTCCAGGAATTGATATATCCAGGTTATGCCAGTGCTCTGAGTCAGGTGAGACAGAAACCAGACACTCAGTCTACCCCACCAAATGGTAGAATGTTGAATGCACACTCCAACTTTTCCTCCATTGGGAGAAAGCAGGACCTGGGATTTTTCTCTTGTTCACTTTGTGCTGTGATGGGGAGTGGGTTGGAAATGATGAATGAGGCATGTCATTCAAAGAGTCATTTTTGTTCTCGTGGCCCTTAACATGGCACCTGTTCATGTCAGTGCCTCCACACAAGGAACACAGAAACAAGCCTTAGGTGTAGTCTTTTGAAAATTCTATGCATGCTTTCTCTCCCCTGGGAAAATCCAGAAGTTGGGAGTCTCCTCCCAGTTGTGCATGCTATGCAGGAGGAGGAGCTCTGGTGAGTGAATGCCATGATGGGCTCAATGTAGCCAACTTCACACTAAGTTGGGCTTAACTGGCTTTTGGATTCTTTAAAAAAGTGAATTATGTAGTAGTGTTGACTGGATGTCTCTGTAAGAGGAGAAAAGCCTGGAGCTTCCTATTCAGGAAACTTTCCTATGTCATCCCTTGGGTCTTTCTGAAGGAAGATTTTCCTGCAGGTAAAAGGAATTATTGTCATTAGCTGAGTGCCTGAGAGGTAGAGTTTGCCTCAAATTATTTAAATAAATTGACCAAGTTCACGCAAGATGGAACAGTTTGGGAAGAAAATGGAGACACATTATTAGAAATTAACACATGAAACAGAGCATTTGTCTGACTCTCACTAACTCTTACCTTACTCCAGAACCAGCAATAGTGTTTTTTGTGTCCTCCGGGTTCATCCCATCTGTGTTACCAGTAGGTCTTCCCAGTGTCCTGTGCGGTTCCTTCCTGTCCTTCTTTTCTTCCTTACTCCCTATGACAGTTC
This sequence comes from Glis glis, assembly GCA_004027185.1. Classification (NCBI taxonomy): domain Eukaryota; kingdom Metazoa; phylum Chordata; class Mammalia; order Rodentia; family Gliridae; genus Glis; species Glis glis. The sequence continues at coordinate 105,684 of PVJS01000798.1, forward strand.
TAGGAGTAAGAAGCTGTCACTCCAATCTGAAGTCACAAGTTGCCAGTTTAAAAAACCAAGCATGTAGCCAGAGTCCATCATGCCATGTCTTTCATGAATGCATACACCAGGATGTCATTTACTACTCATAGAAGTAATATTTTTGAGAAATCTTTGGCATGCTTTTATGTTTTCTGGGGACTTTTCTTCATCCCTTATATCTGATGTGCACCGGGGATGGATTTTTTGGAGCTCCTTTATTTAGTGCTGCTAATCTATTTCAAGCCTCAGAAATCTATAGTTATCTTTTTAATGTAGATTAAAGCTTTCAAATGTTGCCATATGAAATACTAAAAGAAAAAGTTATGAGAAACAATTCTGATTGGTTTTATGAAAGCATAAGTGATATCAGTCTGTATAATGAATTTACTATTTCTCCTATGCTCAGAGTACCTCTGATAACTCACTGATTCTAATTTTCTGCAACAGCCACCTACCCTTTTAGATTGGTGCCATAAAAGCTGTTATATTTTTAAATACTATACTCTATAATAGTTATATTCTGGAAACAGTAAGTATTTTATTACCTAATGAATTCTTTTGAGTACTAAACAAGTACAATCTGTTTAATGCCTTCTCCTGAAGCAGTTTTACCCACTGCATGACACAAAATTTTCTTGTTTATTTTTTGTTTGCTTCTTTAACAAAGTCAGATTCTTATATCTTTGCAAAGTCAAAACAAATGTAAACATACATTTAAGCCTATTATTAGGTCTCTCTTTAATACATAATCCCAGATGAGAGATTATTAAGAATCAAAAATTTGATGTGATTTTTGCTAAAAATAACAAAGACTTATTCCGTTTTTTTCCCTGTAGTGAAAAATTTGGTTTTCTCTACTAAAGATAATTAAATTCTGTCCATATAGGACTAGAAGGATACATTTGATGTAGAAATATTCATGTTTGGAGAAAATTAAATCCACAGTTTGTCTCAGTGAAAATTGTGAGGATAATTACTCTTCAAAGTATTTTACTGTTTATTAAGAAAAAATACGATATACATGGTTACTTATTTTATAGCTCACTGGCCTGAAATAAAGCATTTTCTGAGGAAAATTAATAATCTGCACTTGTTTTCATTCTATATTTATTATATGATGCTATGCTGTACATCTATTTAATTATGCATATCTCATCTTACCATTGTGTAATTTGGATATAATAATATTACAGAAAAGTTATATTATTATCTAAAATACATGTTGTTAACTTTTTTGTTTGTTTGTTTGTTTGTTTGCGGTACTGGGGATTGAACCCAGGGGCATTTTACCTCCGGGCTACACCCCCAGCCCTATTTTTTGTTGTTTATTTTGAAACAGGGACTCACTAAGTTGCGAAGGGCCTCACTAAGTAGCTGAGGCTAGCTGCGAACCTGGATCCTCCAGTCTCAGCCTCCCAAGTACTGGGATTACAAGTGTGCACCACCACACGTGGCTAAAATATTGTTACCTTTAACAAACATATATTTTAGGGTTAGGATTTAACAAAATGGACTACATAAAAAGAAAGTTCTTTCTGCTCTATTAGATGAATAGAAGTAAGGTTATATCAGAAAAATAATACATAGTGAAAAATTTAATTGAATCTACTACTTTTCAAATATTTATTTTTCAACAATTTGTTTTAACCAGTCTGCTACTGTGATTAGCTGCTATCTTTGTTCCTCACAAGGAACTAGAGTCCTTATCACTTAAATAAACAGAAGAAAGGAAGGAAGGAAGAAAACTAATTCCGACAAAGGGCCTGAATCATCCATAAAGCACATGCTTTTGGGTATGAAATTGTAAAAGTTCTATAAACCTTTTAATATACATGATACCTGTCTTTAAATTGTAGGTTTAGTTTTGCTCATATTCATTTAAGTATAGTTGATTTATTATTATCAAAATGGATTTTCATTTTTGCAAGAATACATTTTTAATATTTGTATAAACATGTATTTATTTTGATTTCTATACCATTATTAGCTATATAAATGAATGCTTTCACTCATGCAAAAATATAATACTCTTTTTTTTAAACCAAGTCTATTAAAGGTAACTCAGTAATAACTAGAGAATAAACTTTAATTTCAGTATCTGAAAAGTTCCTATTTATCTATTTGTTGTTTTCTATATTATTAAAATATTTTGAACTTCACATTTATAGTAACTTTAAAAGTATTCAAATATAAAATATTAAGGAATAAGTTTAAAAACGTGTGGAAACATGCAAAAATTATGTATATTTTGGTATACATAATTTATTAAGATTTCATTGTTAAAAATTTATGTCCATTCCTCTAAGAATACTTACTATTGAACAAATTTCTTATCTGGGTCAAGACTCTTCTGTCTCCATTCATGCAATGTGCACAAGTTATTGGCTTTAAGCAATGTGAAATGTTTTCTTAAAATAATAAAATTAGGTATACTTTTAGTACCACTCCATTTTCATTTGAAGTTGATTGAATAATATTAAATAGTTCTTAGTTTCTAAATGTGTATTTTTCTTTTTCTTTTTTTTTTTTCGGTACCGGAGATTGAACCCAGGGGCGTTCTACCTCTGAGCTACACCCCCGGCCCTATTTTTTATACTTTATTTTGAAACCGGGTCTCACGAAGTTGTGGAGGGCTTCAATAAGTAGGTGAGGCTGGCAGCGAACCTGAATCCCCTGGTCTCCACCTCCCAAGTACTGGGATTACAAGCGTGCACCACAACGCCTGGCTCTGTATTTTTATTTTTCAAAAGTGATAGTAACAAATTAAATTTGATCTCTGTGTAATGATTTCTAAAAAGTTTTATACTATTTTATGTATTGAAAGTTCTAGAAATTCATCCTTAATACATTAGTAGAATAAGTTCAATTATATGTGAATATTTCAACAGAATAAGATAAGCAGCAGAATAATTTTGCTTTGCATATTGTATGTATCCACAAAGTTTAGATATGTTTTAAATTACCACCGATTTTATAATCATCTGCATCATTTTCATTATTATTATTCCTGCTACTATCACTTTTATCATGATTATGACCATGATAATAGTTATTGCCCATTCTCAGCCATGAAACAAAATTAACCTCTTCTTACTTTAATTTACCTACCATTGCTAATAGTTCTCATGATGTTGGTATTTTAAAAAGAGGAAAAAAATATGTAGGTATACAGTATTAAAAAACAGGAGAAGCTGGGTGTGGTGGCGCACGCTTGTAATCCCAGTACTTGGGAGGCAGATACCGGAGGATCTGGGTTCGCTGCCAGGCTCAGCTACTTAGTGAGGCCCTCCGCAACTTCATGAGACCCAGTTTCAAAATAAAGGATAAAAAATAGGGCCGGGGGTCTAGCTCCAAGGTAGAATACCCCTGGGTTCAATCCCTGGGACTGCAAAAACAAAAAAAAAAACAGAAGAGCGGGGGGCATGGTGGTGCTTGCTTGTAATTCCGGTACCTGGGAGGCTGAGATGACCAGAGGATCAGGGTTCGTTGCCAGCCTCAGCTACTTAGTGAGGCCCTCTGCAACTTAGTGAGACCCTGTTTCAAAATAAAGAATAAAATAGGGCTGGGGGTGTAGCTCGGAGGTAGAATGCCCCTGGGTTCAATCTCCAGTACCACAACAAATAAAATATAAAAAACAAAAGAATAAACTTTTGCTTAGATATATTAAAGATAATGTCCTTGTTATGGTTTTGATTTAGAATGTGTCCTTAGACTTCATGGGGACAAGGCAGCCATGATGGAGATGGGTCTTGGTTGCTGAGGAGTGGACCTTGGGGGTGCAGCCTTGGGTATTATATATGTTCCTTCCTCCCTTTGCTCTCTTACTTATATCTGGCCTCCACATTGTGAGAGCAGAGCCCTTGCACCTTCCCTCTACTTCTGGTGCCATACCCTGAGCTCAATAGACTTTACCTGGCTTAACATGGACTGAAACCCTGAAATCTCTTCAAATGTAAGCAAATAATTGTTCCTTCATCTAAATTGTGGTCATCAGGTGTTTTGGATTACATCCGTGAGAATGGTGGCTGAAACAGCCTTAGGTGCTATTCTGGTAGATACAAATGGTGTGCTCCTAATTTGAATAGCTCCCTGCTTAATGTATAAATGGGAAAGATAAGGTTTTTGAAAGATTTGTAGTTCTCCGTTTCTCTTTCCTTTGCTTTAGTTATTTAAGTACTTTTGTCTTTCAAGTGTGAATGAGGTAAGCATTTTCATGTATTAAGGATAAAGTGGTAGAATGGAAGGGGAGATTGAACACAGGTGATAAAATATCCTATAGGAGATAGGAAATAAAGCTCACAGCAGGGGACTTGGTTTAATTCTGAAGTATCTGCCTCCCAAGGAGACTTAATGTGGCAGTTTTAAGAACAGATGAATTAACTGATAATTGGGGAAGGGTGTGGTCAACTGTAGTGAGAAAAGCAAAGTAGGGGAGTTTATGCCAAATGGACTATATTTTCTTAGTGGAAGCAGAGATTAAGATCAGCTCTTAAGACATCTTAACTCTTTCCACCCTTCTCCTGATGACAGAGAAGTGGAGGTCTCAGAAATAGCAAGTTTTGAAGCAACTACAGTGGGAATTATGGGAAGGAAGAAAGAACAGGGATATGTGGTGGAACTAAAAAAATTACCAAAGATATTTTGCATTAGACCCCAATTTCCAACTAATTTTGCTGTCAATTGTAGATTGAATTTAAGCAGGAGGAGTATCCTTTACCTGACTTATGAATAATGTCAGAGAGTATAGAGTTCAGATTGCTTTACCTATAGGGCCAAATGATATTTCTTATTTCCAGGTTGTATGAGAAGAGGAAAAACTGTTCAATAGGAGAGGTCTAGAAAAGACAATGGAGCTTAGAGCATGGTGGCAGAAAGTGGAGAGAGGGAGAGCATGGGCTCTGCTATCACATCCTGGAGGCCAGAAACAAGAGAGCAAGCAAGCTAGGGGATACAAAAACAAAAACAGTCCCTAAGGCCACAGCCCTAAGGATCCCACCTTCTCCAGCCACACCCCACCTGCCTAGGTTACCACCAAGTAAATCCATCATAGTGTATTTACACACTGATGAGATTACAACCCTCATCACTTTATTCCATCAACTCTGAACATTAACACATAAGTTCTTCAGGGGACATTCTGTATCTAACCATAACACTAGGTCTCTAAGATAGGGAATTGGATAAACTTCTATAAGAAAGTTTTGGAGAACCATTATCATGGTGATGTGATTCTGTGTTTGGATAAGAACAAGATGAAATAACTAGACCCACTTACAAAGTCCCTATACATAAAACATAGAGCTATCAAATAACTGTGTTTTCTCCCTGAACATTTTCATTCATGACTGTGGTTTTAGTTACAAATTAATCCTTCTCACAATTCCTTCATCTATTTCTTTAGCTTAGCCTCTGCCAGGAGCTTCAGGCTTTCTTTCCTTACTTTCTGCATATTCTAAATCAAATCCACCTTCTCTAAAATAAGGCTGTATTGTTCCAGTGTTTCCTTTCATAATAAGTGGTACTGCTGAAACAAAAAAGTCGCTGTCCTCCCTCTTTTTTATTTGCTTCCAATCAATTATCAAGTCCTATGAATTTAACCCCAAATATGCAGATAATTTTCAACCCTCATTTGGAATGCTGGGTTTCTTAAACTATTGCTTTATCATCAATAGATGCAACAGATACCACTTTCCCCTTTCTTCTATATGCAGTATCATCTTAACAAAATGTCTATTTGTCTATATTATGCCCTAGTTTTAAGTCCTTAGCAGCATTCCATTGCCTTTAGGAAAAAAATCCCTCTTCTTACCTTGCGTATGAAGCCCTTCATAATTCAGCATTTTCTCCCCTTTGCCTTCTAGTGACACTTGTACTATGCTAAGCTCTTCCCCTCCAGAGTTTTACTTTTAGTTCAATAGCAGTGTCTCAGGCTTCTTAGTCCTTACTCATGCTGACTCCACCTTTCCTTGATACATCACTTCCTAATCCCTATTTTCACCTGGGCCAACACTTATGTATTCTACAGTGGTAAATTTAAGTGTTTTTTTCCATCAGGGGACCTCTGATTTCTGAGAAACTATTGGATGCTCCACTCTGTGTTCTTACAGTGTTCTCTACTTCCCCTGCGATCATATTCATCTGATATTATTGGGATAATTTCCCATTTTTCCTCCCATTGTGCTCTGTGTGAGAGCGCAGATCAGTCTACCTCCTTCATCTCCATCATTTACGACACTGTCTTACACCGTGTTTCTTAAATGGTCATTCCATGAATGACTGGAATGCTAGGAGTTCATATACGATATGATAATGGATCTTTTTTATTTTTACTATTCCAAATTTTAGTTTCTCTCTGAATGTGCTATTTTAACATACTTCCTTTCAATAGTTATTCCTATTTTTAGGACAAGGTCTTTGCTTATGTCTCAATAGATAAGTCTATTATAAATTGGTTTATAAAATCAATTTTGGACTGAGTCTATGTTAGTCAACTTTTCATCACTGTGACCAAAATACCTGACAAAAACAAGCTAAAGGCAGAAGGATATATTTTGGCTCATGGTTTCAGAAGTTTATTTGTGGTCAGCTGGCTCCATTGTTCTGGGCCTGAGGTGGGGCAGACCATCATGGCTGAAGGGTGAGGCAGAGGAATGCTGCTCAGCTCATGGCAGCCAGAAAGCAGAGAGTGGCAGAGTGGGGCTTGGGACAAAATATATATCCTTGCATGGCACACCTCCAGTGACCTACTCCTTCCAACTCGTCCCAACCTCCTACAGTGTCCAACACCTCCCGATTTTCCCTTCAATTTATTAACCCAACAAATGGGTTAATCCATTGGCAACGTTGGAGTCCTCAGGATCCAATCATTTCCTACAAGTCTCACCTCAGGACATTGTGCATTGGGGTCCCGACTTTCAACACATGCATCATCGAGGGAAACTTCATATCTGAACAATAACAGAGCCTCTCACTTAAAGCTTTCCACATTGGCTATTTCCAAATTTCAAACCTAATATTCATGAGTTGTATGTCAAGCCATTTAGGATTTATTTTAGTTACTATTTAGTTTTCCATTTCCTCAGAGATATAATTGTATCTTATTGCTTCTAAAACATAAATGATTTTAGCTTACTATATGAGAGAATTCATTAGCATTTGCTTTAGTGATTGTGAAGTTTGTTTAATATCAAGAGCATAGAAAGTCAACATTATTAGCTTTGTGCTGTTTTTTTCAAAGGCCACATGATGATTTAAAGGATAAATTAGGTAAACCCATTGCCTCCAGTTATGTTTAATCATGCACACACCCAATGTTTATTTTTCATAAACAGATTTGCATCTTTTGCTTACCAAAGGGAAGAGTAATCAATAATAATGAATAATAATGTATGTAACTCATTCAGAATAGGCATATTACATGGACTTTAGAAGCAAATTACATGAAAATCCCTCCTGAACTGCCACAGAAGTCATTGATGAATGGCATCCTTATAGGCAATATGCGCCAGACTAGCTTTAGACAGCATAATGGTTTTACTCATAAGTAAATAAGTAAATCTTTGTCATCATGCACTACTAATTTTTTTTAAACTTGCTCTCCAATTATAGGCCACTCTACATAAATACACTGTGTCTACCTTGTAGCCTCCAAAGGGAGAATATATATTTGCAAACTGATGAGATCTTTCAAAAATAGAAATGGTCATGAATTTTAATTAAAAGAAAGTTTATCAGAGTTACCATTTTTGAGAGTAAATGTAATAATGTACCTATAATCTCTTTGGGGAATAAAAAGGATTAAGACATCAAGATTAAAAGTTATCAGGAAAGATTCACTTTGTAAATATTTACTTAAGATTAAGTTTTGTTTGTATATGGAGTTATTTGAATTTTCATAGAAAGCTAGAAGTGATATCACCTCAATAGTATGAATGTTACTATAGACCCACATCCCTTGCAAAACTGTATATGCTTATTTCTTGAATTATATATGACCTTTTGATTAGTATCCTCTATTTATAAGTGATTTTCATAACCATGCTACTCTTTAATATCACTTAACAAGTTTGTAATATGAGCAATAAAATACTAGGAAATCTGTAGTTTGTATATATATAATTGAAATTTATTTGTTCATGTATTTATTTCTCAGTTAATAAGAGAAAAGTATCTAAAGTACTTAGGTTGCCTTCATTTTTGTTTTACTTTTTTTTCCTACTTGGAAACAGACTCAGGACTTGAATTTTATTTAAACATGATGTACTCTACATTATATCTAATGAATCAGTTAAACTATGTGTGTTTCTAAGTAACCTGAACTGCTAACTACACTCCTTTACATCTATAAGCAAATGAATTACTTCAAAGGTAGTGTCTTAAAGAAAGGTTCTTATAGGTAACACTTTTCTGTTAAGGGATTATACCAGAACCAACTGATTTATTAAAAAGTTAAATTCCTATATAGATAAGAGAAATAATTTGTGAGGTTAGCTTTTAACTATAAGGCAATTTAAAATTTTTCTCATCACATATTTAAGAAAATATTTAGATTGTGCCCCTTTTCCCTCTCTCTTTTCTTCTCTCCCTCTCTCTCTCCCTCCCTTCCTTTCTTCCTCAGTGGCTTCTAAGTCAGTGTTAGGAGGAAAGATAAATAATAGCACATATTGTGCCAGTGCCCAAAATGCTGCTTTCAAAGAGAAAGAACATGTGATAAAAAGCAAGAACTATTTCTATAGATTATTTTTATACAGACATTGAAAATGACATATTGAAAAAGCAGACACTAATCTTAGGTCGATTGCATAAACCATAAGCATTTCTTTTTTTTTTTTTTTTTATTTTTTATTTTTTTATTTTTTTTTCATGTTTTTATTGGTGCATTGTAGTCTCACATCACAATGAGTATCAGTTTGGTGTTAACATACATGCACACAGCTCTTGGTGTCCCTCCCCCCCACCTCGCCCCCGCCTCCCCCCCACATGTAGCACTGAGAATGATGTTGGCATAATCTCATATATACACCTTGTTTATGACAGTAATTCCATGGATTCACTACTTTCTTACCCTTACCCTTCCCTTGTACCCCTTCCCTTGCACCACTGAGGGTTCTCCATTGTCGTTGGAGTCCCTTATGTGTCCTCACTACTCCCTAAGTTGCAC
>PVJS01000799.1:0-44489 GCA_004027185.1 Glis glis
AAGAGCTGTGTGCGTGTATGTTAACACCAAACTGATACTCATTGTGATGTGAGACTACATGCACCAATAAACACATATACAAAATAAATAAATAAAATTTAAAAAATAAAATAAAATAAAAAGGACTGGGGGTGTAGCTTGGAGGTAGAATGCCCCTGGGTTCAATATCCAGTACCAGCACACAAAAAAAAAAAAAAAGGAAAGGAAAGGTAGGGTCCTACAGCAAGCCGGGGTGTGCACTAGGGAGTCCGCAGTCCCCAAACCCTGTGCCGCAGCCCCTCCCACGCCGTCCTGCCAAGACAGGCATAAACCAAAGGACCATTTTAGGTCAGGTGGGGAGCCGGGTCCCACAGAAATGCCCAGCAGTTGTTGTGGGCAGGGAACCTGGTTTCCTCTCTGGCACAGAGTAGGAGATCAATAAGTGTACGCGAAGCCGGTGGGTGGCGCACGCCTGGAATCCCAGTACTTAGGAGGCTGAGAGGAGGAGCACAGGTTTGAGGCCAGCCTCAGCAACTTAGTGAGACCCTGTTTCAAAATGAGTAACTACTTCTGTAGATCAGAAGTAGAATGCCCCTGGGTTCAATTCCCCAGTACCTGCCCCCAAAATTAATAATAAAATATGTAATTAAGGTATGGAGGAAGCCAGGAGGAATCAGCCCATTTGATATGAAAACACATTTATTTAATGAACACAGGCTCGCCATGTGCCGGCCATTATTTTAAGTGTTTTACACACACAGCTCAGTCCTGGCGAGAGGCCTGTGAGTCAGTGCTGCGATTATCCTTATTTTAGAGATGAGGAGCCCGAAGTCCCCAGGGGTTAAGTCATTTGGCCAGGTCACGCGGCTGGGAACGGGCAGAGTTGGTGACAGAGCTGTCACGGCCTGGTGTCGTACCCATGCTCCTGGGCCCCAGGCCACACGGTATCCCTGCATTTCAAATAACCTGCCCCGCCCTCATCGCAAGGCATGCTTACTGACCAAGCCGCGCCTCCCTGGGCGCAGCTGGCCTGGGGTACCTGATGCACCCCCGCCATCCCCTGTGCTCCGCTCTGGCCCTGAGACCCTGTGGGAGGAGAAGGGAAGGGGTGGGTGCCTGGGGTGCGGCAGGACTTGGGGACAGGTGAGGGTGGGGGCACCAGGCCGCGGTACCCGGGTTCTGAGGCCGGGGTGGGCCCTGGGAGTCAGCTTCTAGGCCTGGCTGCAGGCGGGGGGCGCTGTCCTAGGGACTTGGGGTTTCCTCCAGGGTGAGGTCCAGGCAGGAAGCTGGGATATGCACCAGACACTGGGTGGCGGCTGGGCCTCTGTTGGGTGACTTCGGTGAGGAATCCTGGGTGCAGCCCTGCCCGGCACCGGCTCCGGACACCTCTTGAGCAAGGGCCAGGAAGTGACTCAGGCCTCGGACTCTGCTGACGCTGGCCTCCACCTCGGGCCTCGCTGGCCTGTGTTGACTCCACAGCCTGACAGCCTTGGTGGAAGGGCCTTGGGATCCAGCTGGTGGAGTCAGGAATGGAGGAGCAGGGGGAGGAGGGGGAGGAGGAGGAGGAGGAGGAGGAGGAGGAAGACAGGAAGGAGGAGGAGGGCATCCTGGGTGCCCCAGGCCCGTCTCCTTGAGCTCCAAGGCCCCTTGCTCCTCTCCCCCAGACACAACATGGCCGTGGTGGTCCCTGCGCTGTGGTGTGTCCTTGCCAGCCCTGTGTTACCTTCTGTGTAACCCTGGGCCTGTCTTTCCTGTCTTTCCTGAGTTTGTGGGTGTCCTCTGTGTAAAAAGGGGGTGATGTAAAGGTACAACAAACACAGATGTCCCTCAGCTGATGAGAGGTCTACACATAGATACGCCCACTGTCAACTGAACACAGCTCACGTCGAGGACACGTTTAATACACCCACCTACCAGACCTCACGGCTGGGCCACAGTGCTCTGTAGAGTCCGTTACTCCCCTGTGGCTGCAGGGCTGACTGGGGGCTGGCGATCGCTGCCGCTGCCCAGTGTCACCAGAGAAACCGCACTGCGTGTCGCTAGCCCAGGAAAAATCAAAACAGAAAGTACAGTTGCTGATGCCAGGAGCGGTGGTGCACGCCTGTAATCCTGCTACTCGGGAGGCTGAGACAGGAGGATCGCAGGTTCGAGGCCAGCCCACACGACAGGGCCAGCACACATGTCCTCACCGCTACTGGCCATGGGACCTCCACAAAGAAGAGAAGTGGTGACACACCAGGGTCCCACAGGGCAGGACGGCGAGGGCGCCGGGGTCCTGGCCCAGCTCTTTGGGGGCTTTTGAAACACCAAACACAACCCAAAGCGCACAGAAGCGGGAGGTGCAGAAGCAAGCCTGCCCGCGTGGCGGCTCTGTGACTTGTTGGGCTGTGTGACCCTGGATAAATGCATTAGCTTCTCTGAGCCTCAGTTTCCTCGTCTGTAAAATGGGAGTGGGTTCACACCTCCTTCACAGGGCCATCGTGAGGATGCAGAGGGGACATGAGGCTGCCTGGTTCAGTTCCTGGCGCACAGTAGGTGCTCACTAGATGCCCCTTCCTGACGGCCCGTGAGCGGGCCCGCTCTGCCCAGCGCTCCCGCCGTGTGGCCCCAGCATGGTGGCTATGTTGTTTTGGCTCCAGAGTCAGCACCATGGTTGGCTCCAACTCTTTTAGTAAGGTTGTTTTTTTTTTTTTTTTTGCCAGCCATGTGTGGCAGTGCACGCCTGTAAACCCAGGATTTGGGAGGCTGAGAGGTAGGAGGATAGCAGGTTTGAGGCCAGCTTCAGCAATTTAGTGAGACCCCGTTTCAAAATAAAAAATAAGCCAGAAGCCAGGCGTGGTGGTGCATGCTGATAATCCCAGTACTTGGGAGGCTGAGACAGGAGCATCGCAGGTTCGCGGCCAGCCTCAGCTACTTAGGCCCTCCGCAATTTAGTGAGACCCTGTTTCAAAATAAAGAATAAAATGTAGGGCTGGGGGTGTAGCTCAGAGGTAGAATGCCCCTGGCTTCAATCCCCAGTAACACACATACACACACAATAACTAAAAACTAAGCCGGGCGTGGTGGCACATGCCTGTAATCCCAGTACTTGGGAGGCTGAGACAGGAGGATCGCAGATTTGAGGACAGCCTCAGCAAGTAGGGAGACTCATCAATTTAGCGAGACTCTGTTTCAAAATAAAAATAAAATAGGGCCGGGGGTGTAGCTCGGAGGTAGAATGGCCCTGGGTTCAATCCCCAGTTCCGAAAAAAAAAAAGAAAAGGCCGGGTCTACGTGTGGAGGACGTTGAGTGCTGTCAGATGGGCGCCAGGGAGAGTGGGAGTCAACATTTGAGCTGCCTCTGAGCGGACGAGGGTGAGTCTCGGGATGGATAGCTGGGCACAGAGCCGGCGTCTGCCTTCCGAAGTCGTGGAGGGTGGAGGAGCCCAGCGACCCAGTGAAGGGAGGGTTTCACTCTGTCCCCACACAGCTCTGTAGAGTGTGCCCCACTTCCTCTTAGGTCTCCAGCACCCCTTCCCGCCCCCACACACTCCAGCAACTCTGGAAAGTTCCTCAGGGCCCAGCTTGCAGTACCTGGGAACCAGAGGGGGTGCCGGGCCCTCGTGGTGGCCCTCCTGCACACCCCCACTCTAGACAGGTCCTCTTCCCCTTCTCAGGGACTGAGCAGAACACACCACCCAGGAACAGAACAGCAGACGCCCCACATCCTACAGGAGGGCCATAGGAGGGGCAGGAGCAGCGGGCGTGGGGGCACACACCTGTCATCCTCATACTTGGGAGGCTGAGGCAGGAGGATGGCAGGTTAGAGGACAGCCTCAGCAACTCAGCGAGACCTTGTTTCAAAATAAAATTTAAAAAAGGGTTGAGGGTGTAGCTTGGAGAGAGAATGACTTTGGGTTCAATCCCCAATAAAACACACACACACACACACACACCTCTGAACCTTCAGCGCCGCCAGGCTCCTGCCTCCTTAGCGGCCCCTGGTGGAGCACGGGGGTGGGGCAGCTGTGAGGAGACCCCCGCCATCGCTGGACTTCTCTGGTTCACCCACTGTGACCTCCGTCTTGACCACCTCCACTATCACACAATGACTCTGCAGGTGAGGACACGGTCCCTGTCACGCCCCAGCACCCCGCCTGGCCCCCAGGGGCTCCCCAGGAGGCCGAGGGAATGGATGAAGCAAGGGTTTCGGCATCTCCTCCTGGTGCAGGGCGGGCGTGGTGGCCCCAAGGGCGGATGAGGAGGTGACGGAGGGGCTGGGCTGGACTTTCCGCTGCGGGTGGCGGCGTGTGGTGGCCGCTCGGCTGGGCCATGGCCGGGACGTTCTATGCTCTGTGCTTTCCTTGCTTCCAGAGGCAAGACCTGGGGGTGTGAGGCTTGTGCTCCAGCATGAGGCTGGCCCTGGGTGGCAGCAAAAGAACCAGGTGACCAGGAATCCCAAGACTTGGGAGGCTGAGTCAGGAGGATCGCAGGTTCGAGATCAGCTTCAGCAACTTAGCGAGGCCCTCAGCAACTTAGCAAGGCCCTGTTTCAAAGTAAAAAGTAAAATAGGGCTGGGGTTGTAGCTCAGGGGTAGAATGGCCCTGGGTTCAACCCCCAGTACAAAACAAAACAAAAAACAAAACAAAACACCAGGTGTACACATGAATTTATTGGAGACCTTGTCTCTCACTGTGAATTTGCACCAAACTTACATTCTTTTTCTCTTCTTTCTTTTTCTATTATTTATTTTATTTATGTTGGTACTGGGAATTGAACCTAGGGGCATTCTACCTCTGAGCTACACCCCAGCCCTATTTTATTTATTTTTTAATTTATTTTTTTGTGGTACTGTGGATTGAATCCACAAGCATTCTACCTCTGAGCTCCACCCCCAGCCCTATTTTATTTTTATTTGGAAACAGGGTCTTGCCAGGTTGATGAGAGTCTCACTACTTGCTGAGGCTGTCCTTGAACCTGCGATCCTCCTGTCTCAGCCTCCCAAGTACTGGGATTGCATGCCCAGCTCACTGAACCTGCATCTAAACGGGCCCTGCCTGTCCCCGGCCCTCCCTGCTCCCCCCGGAGCTGGGGACAGGCCTCGCCCTCACCCTGGGAAGCTGCCCTTCCTTCCTTCCCCTCCAGCACTAACCCACCTCCCCAGGAGTGTGCCCGCGTGACCTCTGTCCTACTCAGGCCGACCCCTGACCCTGACTGCCTGCCCTTCGCACACCCAGGCCTTGTGACGTCCACAGTCCTGGGCACTTGTGCCCTTGCGGGCCAGTGGAGAGGCAGCGAGATTGCAGACACGGCTGAGTCGGGACCTCAGGCCACTTGGGGCTGTGTGACCTTGAGCAGGCGGGCGCATGATTCTGAGCTTCCTCATCAGTGAGATGGGAGACTAGCCCCAGTCTAGGCAGGAATGGAGGATGGTGCGCTGTGGGGACACCTGCAGGTCGCAGGTCCTGTGAGTGGTGTTCCCTCCTGTCCCGAGTCCTCCCTGACCTCCTCCTCTCACACCAGGCCCACCGGCCCTCGCGGCCCTCGTTCTCCTACACATCTGACCTCTCCATGTGCTTGTTGATCATCTGTTCCCTCTACTAGAGCGTCAGGGGGAGGAGCTGCCTGTCACCCTCGTACATGGGAGGCTGAGACAGGAGGACCTCAGGTTCAAGATCAGTTTCAGCAACTTAGCGAGGCCCTGTTTCAAAATAAAAATTAAAAATAGGGCTGAGGGTGTAGCTCAGAGGTAGAATGCCCCTAGGTTCCATCCCCAGAGAAAAAACCACCTGGAATTAATTCTCCTGATGACGTTCCCACCGTCGGCTACACACCCACTTTCCCGAAGGCTCCATCTGGCTTCTCTAAGCAAGAATCTCTTTTTTCTGCCTGTCTCCAAATCTAATCATGGAACCCCCTGAATGGCCAGCGTGGGCCTGGGGTGGGGAGCACTGCGACTGACTAGTGTCTGTCAATTGCCGTAGTGTAAACACCCCCCAGCCACCTTCACGCATCAGCCCGATGTCACTGAACACGCAGTTGAGAAGGGACTCGCCAAATCACACCAAGAAGTCACCATGAAGCCAGGCATGGTGGCACACACCTGTAATCCCAGTACTTGGGAGGCTGAGACAGGAGGATCGCAGATTCAAAGACAGCCTCAGCGATTTAGTGAGGCTCTCATCAACTTAGTGAGACCCTGTTTCAAAATTAAAAAAAAAATAGGGCTGGGGGTGTAGCTCAGAGGTAGAATGCCCCTGGGTCCAAGCCCCAGTACCACAAAATAAAAAAAGAAGTCACCATGAGCCAGATATAGTGGCACTCGCCTGTAATCCCAGTATTTGGGGGGCTGAGACAGGAGGATTGCAGGTTTAAGGCCAGTCTCAGCAACTTAGTGAGACCCTCAGCAACTTAGGGAGACCTTGTCTCAAAAAAAAAGGGCTGGGGATGTAGCTTGGAGATAGAACACCCTCTGGGTCCAATCCCCGGTACAAAACAAAACAAAACAAACCAAAAATAGTCCCCAACAGCGAGCTCCAGCGTGCCACCGTCAGCCCACGCAAAGGTGTGGCAGCAGGTCTGAGCAGGAACCGTAGTGGGTACAAACCACCGGCCGGTCCCGGGAACCCAGTGACCGCGGGCCCCTTCCCGCGTCTCCCTGCCTCGCAGCCCTGCCGGCCGCTCTCCCTCACACCCTCCCTAACCCACGGTCCCCTGAAAGAGGGCGCAGCAGCTGGGCGGCCCGGAAGCAGCATGGTTCAGGTGTGACAGGCGGGTGACACGACGATTGGCCCTGATTCATCTTCCTGACTAGGGCAGCCGCCTGCTCGCCCTCCCCGCCCCAGCAGCTGCGGTGGCCGCCACGACAGGCTCAGCTCCGCAGCCTGCTGGACCAGCTGGCCGCCCTGCCCTCCCGCCTGCCCTTCGTGACACAGGGTCCTCCCGCACGTGCACGTCCTCGTCCACAGGCACGTCCCTTCCAGCCGCGCCACACCTGAGCGGGGGCTGCTCGCTGCGTGTCGGGGATGCCAGGCCTCCGTCTGCTGATCCTGGGGAGCCCCTGGCTCCTCTGGCTTGGCTTGGTGCCTCCTCCTCTGTGCACTCCCGAGGCTGTGGACCTGGGGTTCTGTTACCCTCCCTCCCTCTCGTCCTTCCTTCCCGATGGGAACCCCCAGCCGAGACATCCTCCTGGCTCAGCCTCCCAAGTACTAGGATTACAGGCATGAGCCACCACGCCTGGCTAAGTTTTCTTATTTCTTTTCTTTTCTTTTTTGTAGGGATTGAGCCCAGGGGCATTGTACCTCTGAGCTACATCCCCAGCCCAATTTTATTTTTATTTTGAAACAGGGTCTCGCTGGCCTCCAAGCGGCAATCCTCCTGTCTCTGCCTCCCAAGTCCTGGGACGACAGGCGTGTGCCAGACTTGTCAGTTACCTTTCAGACAGAACTAAATTGTAAGCGTCTTGAGGGCAGGAGCCTACTTCTCTCTGTGCCCTGTCTCCATAGCAACGGGCCGTGAATCTTTAACCCATGCCACCCGATTTTGCCGAGCAGCCGTGGGCAACATGTCCCAGCCCCTGCCCTCGAGGAGCTCCTACCCTAGAGTGGGAGGCGAAGGCAAACAGAGAGGATAACACTGTCCCCTGCAGGTGGGACTGTGAGAACCCGCGTGTCCGGCCTGATAGCGCCACAGCCATCAAGTCAGTGGGACAAACAGAGATGGAGGGGAGGGCGCACACTTGCCACCACACTGTTGACTTTCTCTATCAATGAAGAGGAGTTTCCAGCGTCACAGGAAGAAAAGGAAGAGGAAAAGATGCTTGGGCGCGGCGTCCTGGTTTCGGAGGGGGCTGGGCTGGCCTCGCGGGACACCTAGAGTCAGTGTCGAGGATGAAGGCCACGTGGCTACTGGCGGTGGCAGGAGGGACAAAGGTCCTCCCCCAGGCAGGCCACGACTTCACTCACACACCTGCCGTGTTCATTTCTGCTTTATTTATTTATTTATTTATTTATTTTTATTTGTTTTTTATTTGTTTTTTTGTGTGTGTGTGGTACCGAGGATTGAACCCAGGGGAGTTCTACCTCCGAGCTACACCCCCGGCCCTATTTTTTTATACTTTATTTTGAAACCGGGTCTCACAAAGTTGCGGAGGGCCTAAGTAGAGAGAGACAGAGAGACAGGGAGAGAGAGAGAGCTGAGGCTGGCCGCGAACCCAGATCCTCCGGTCTCCGCCTCCCAAAGTACTGGGATTACAAGCGTGCGCCACCACGCCCGGCTTTTATTTATTTATTTACTTATTTATTTTTTGCGGTACTGGGAATTGAACCCAGAGACATTGTATCTCTGAACCACACTCCCAACCCTATTTTATTTTTATTTTGAAAACAGGGTCTTGCTAGGTTGCTGAGAGTCTCACTACTTGTTGAGGCTGTCCTCGAACCTGCAATCCTCCTGTCTCCGTCTCCCAGGTCCTGGGATCACTCTGCTTCTGTTTTCAAGGGGACGCAGTTTTACAGACTTGGGAGCTTGTCTTGGACTCACAGCAAACTGTCCACAGCTATCATTTCTAGATATGGGGATAACGGATGTCACGTGGCTACGCTGACATTTTTTTTCAACAATAATCATGTTTTAGCTGGGTGTGGTGGCACACGCCTGTGATCCCAGTATTGGGAGGCTGAGATAGGAGGGTCGCAGGTTTAAAGCCAGCCTTGGCAACTCAGTGAGACCCCGTTGCCAAATAAAAAATAAAGTAGGGCTGAGGGTATAGCTCAGAGGTAGAATGCCTCTGGGTTCAACCTTCAGTATAAAAAAAAAAGAGAGAGAAGAAGGGCCGGGCGTGGTGGCACACACTTGTAATCCCAGTACTTGGGAGGCTGAGACAGGAGGATCGCAGGTTCGTGGCCAGCCTCAGCTACTTAGTGAGGCCCTCCGCAACTTAGTGAGACCCTGTTTCAAAATAAAGAATAGAAAATAGGGCTGGGGGTGTAGCTCAGAGGTAGAATGCCCCTGGGTTCAATCCCCAGTACCGCAAAACAACAACAACAACAACAATCATGTTTTCTTCGTGTCAGGAAAGACCAATCGTTAGGAAAGGCTGTGTGCGTGGTAAGTGCCTTCAGCCCAGTGAGCTCAGCCGAGTCGCAGAGACACTGGAAGCAGCGGCACCGGGCTGGACCAGACCCGGGCGAGGACCGGTGGGCGGGAGGACATTTCCTCACCCCGAGCAATTCAGCTGCTCGCCTGCAGCTGGGGACACTCCCGCCACCAGAGCCGGGTCAGCCGCCATTACCAGCTAGTCATCGCCGGCTCACCGGGCAGAGCTGCGGGTGGCCGAAGTCCCCGCGCAGGACAGGCAGCTCTGTCATGCCTGAGCGATGCCCAGAGGAAATGGGTCTCGGTGTCACGGTGGTGGAGGACGACCTCACCCCCACGCCAGAGGCAGATGGAGGCAGCTGACCAGGTCCAGGCAATACGCACGAGCCACAGCCTGGGATTCCCACAGGAAATCCTGTCACCTGCCAGCTGAGTGACGGGGAGGTGACAAAGGGCACCCGGCCCAGGAACAGAGCTCCGAGGGGGACAGTCAGTGTTCAACACTGTCTTCCCGCGTTAGAACCTCGATCCCGGGGGGCAGGGATTTGACTTTTGTTTCCCATATTTCTAGTGCCTGACACACAGATGGCACCTAATAAATATTTGTAGAATGGTTGAATAGGGGGTGCAAGAGATCATAATAAGCCGGGCGCGGTGGCACGTGCCTGTCATCCCGGTACTTGGGAGGCTGAGACAGGAGGATCGCAGGTTCAAGGCCAGCCTCAGCAACTTAGCAAGAACCTCAGCAACTTAGTGAGACCCTGTTTCAAAATAAAAAAGTAATAAGGTCTGGGGATGTAGCTGGGAGGCAGAATGCCCCTGGGTTTAATCCTGAATATCAAAAATATTTCTTTAATTAAAAGGAGATACCATAATGACTTCCAATTGTTTCCTGTCTTTTTCTTTGATATTTTCATTTTAAAATGTCAGCTGTCAGATGGATGGGGAAACAGCAGGAATTTTCTGAATCATGGCCATTAGCTGCCTTTAATGATTTTTTTGATTTTTCTCATTTGTTAAATCGCTGTATATCCAATTTGAATTATATACAAGACTTAGCAATGAGAATCAGAACCCAATTCTCCTAATACTTGCCTTTGTGTGTGTGTGTGGGGGGGTACTGGGATTAAACCCAGGGGCATTCTACCTCCAAGCTACATCCCCAGCTCTCTTTATTTTTTATTTCAAAACAGTCTTGCCAAGTTGCTGAGGGTCTCACTAAATTGTTGAGGCTGACCTCAAACCTGAGATCCTCCTGTCTCAGCCTCCCAAGGACTGGGATTCCAGGTGTGCGCCACCACGCCCAACCCGCTCTCCTTACACAAGGCGCTTCGCTTCCATGCGGCCCTGATTCCTAGGCAGGGCAGACAAGCTGTAGGCATTTGGTTTCTTTCTTTGGATGCCCTTTGCTTCTAAAGATGGCTGATTACGAAAACGGGAGGCAGAAGACAAGATGGTGACCAAGTGATTAGAAGGTGACTGTCACCCACTGACTGGGTCACCAGAGACTGCATGCCTGCTGTGTGCCAGACACGCCTACAACGATGAGGACACAGCGGACAAGTCACAGGTGACACCTGGAGGATATGCAGCTGTGAGCATGCATTTATTGTGCGCTTGCTGTATGCTGAGGGCTCCACGTGCCTTCCCTCACTCCATCCTCCCCAGGGCCCCGCGAGTGGGGCCCTGAGACCACGTGACACACCCAGAGCATGGTAACAGGAGACAACGGGCCCCAGTAGGTGGTCCCTTCAGCAGGCAGTGACAAAGCAGGGTGGCTAGGGCCACACCCCCCATCCAGGAGCACAGGGAGCAAGGGGAGCACGGATAGTGTGGGGAGCACGGGGAGCGCGCAGAAGGCTCCGTCGCCACACTTGGGATTGACAGGTGGAGCGGAGGAGCAAAAAAGGCAGCTGAGAGGAGGGGTGGGAACACCAGAGTGTGGAGTGACACTGTGTGACCAGAGCAGTCACAGAGAAGACGGGAAGCGGCACGAAGCAGGGCAGGGAACCAGGCTCATTTTCCTCTTTCTTTTTCTCTCTCTTGCTTTTTTTTTTTTTTTTTTTTTGCAGTACTGCGATTGAGCCCAGGGGCATTCTACCTCCAAGCTGCACCCCCAGCCCTATTTTTTATTCTTTATTTTGAAACAGGGTCTCACTAAGTTGCGGAGGGCCTAAGTAGCTGAGGCTGTCTTTGAACCCACGGTCCTCCTGTCTCAGCCTCCCAGGTACTGGGAATACAAGTGTGAACCACTACACCTGGCCCTGGATGAGAATTTGAGACCTGATTTGTCCATAATACAAGTCCAATGTTACAGGGATATAAATTAGCCAGGTGTGAGGGAACACATCTGAAATCCCAGTGTTTGGGAGGCTGAGGCAGGAGGATCACAGGTTTGAGGCCAGCCTCAGTAATTTAGCAAGACTCTTAGCAACTTACAGAAACCCTGTTTCAAAAAAACAAAAACCAGCCGGGCGTGGTGGCGCACGCTTGTAATCCCAGTACTTGGGAGGCGGAGACCGGAGGATCCAGGTTCTCGGCCAGCCTCAGCTACTTAGTGAGGCCCTCCGCAACTTCGTGAGACCCGGTTTCAAAATAAAGTATAAAAAAAAATAGGGCCGGGGGTGTAGCTCGGAGGTAAAACGCCCCTGGGTTCAATCCCCAGTACCGCAAAAACAAAACAAAACAAACAAACAAAACCAAAAAGGGCTGGAGGTATAGCTCTGAGGTAGAATGCTCCTGGGTTCAATCCCCAGTACCGCAAACAAACAAACAAAGTAAGTAAGGTAGAGAGTGTAGCTCAGAGATAGAAAGTCCCTGGGTTCAATCCCCAGTACAAAAAAAGTGCCGTCTTCAGCAGCACATCGACTAAAATGGGAAGGATACAGAGAAGATTGGAATGGCCCCTGCACAAGGATGACACGCGAATTTGTGAAGCGCTCCATATTTTCAGTGTACTGTACTCCACGGGTGGAAATAAAATGTCATATTCTTTTCTAAAAAAAAAAACAAAGAAAAAAAGCATTGCGTTGCTTCATATCTCAAACAGCCTACTGGAGGCTCACGAAGGCGGGAAAGCTATGAGCACCTGAGCTTCCGCTGTGACTCGATCTTACAAAGTAAACAACACAACACATTTTTGTAGTGTGTGTGTGTGTGTGTGTGTGTGTATGTGTGTGTATGGTGCTGGGGATTGAATCCAGGGGTATTCTACCTCCGAGCCACACCCCCAGCCTTATTTCTTTTTTTTAATTTTGAAACAGGATCTCACTAGGTTGATGAGAGTCTCACTAAGTAGCTGAGACTGGCTTCAAACCTGTGATCCCCCTGTCTCAGCCTCCCAAGTACTGGGATTACAAGCGGGTGCCACCACACTGGCTTTTATTATTTTTTTGTGTGTGTTTGTGGTACTGGGGATTGAACCCAGGCATTCTACCTCTGAGCCACACCCCTAGCCCTATTTTATTTTTTATTTGGAAACAGGGTCTCGTTAAGTTGGAGAGGGTCTCAGGAGGTTGTTGAGGCTGTCCTCAAACCTGAGATCCTCCTGTTTCAGCCTCCCAAGTACAGGGATGACAGGCGTGTACACCCAGTTTTATGTATTAATATACTTAAATACTTCAGCCTTACAACTGAGTAAACCCAAAGGTTGTAATTGTTTTGTTTGCAATTTTACCAAAAGGTGCACACCAGCCAGGCATGGTGGCACATGCTTGTAATCTCAGTACTTTGGAGGCTGAAGCATGAAGATCACAGGTTCAAGACCACCAGCCTCAGCAACTTAGACTTTCAGCAACCTCGCCAGACCCTGTTTCAAAACAAAAATAATAAAAGGGCTGGTGGTGTAGCTAGGAGGTAGAATGCCCCTGGGTTCAATCCCTAGCAAAACACACACACACACACACACACACACACACACACACACACACACGGCGTACACCGATTCTAGAAAATCAGATGGCCAACAGCAGTTAGTTACAGCATCTGAGTTGCCATGGCGACACAACTCCGTCCTCTGCACCTGAGCCGTCCAGGTCAAGGTGAGTCCCTGCGCAGGTGTGCGCACCCCACCGCTGCCTTCTGTCCTGTGTGTCCTTCCGCTTGAGCATTTACATATTGAATTACATTTACATACTGAAATACATCTGTTTTTTCTTCAGTCATTGTTCCTATTTCATCACTACATTTTCCTTGGAGCTGTGTGTTATGTGAATTTTCCATGACTCTCACATCAGGCTGATAAAAGGGAGGTTATGAAATATTAATTTTGTAACACAGGGTGTTGGATCAGATAGTTAAAAACTGCTGGTCACAGTCAAGGATCTAGGTGTGGCCTGTGGTTTTTACATCTTTTTATCTTTTGTCACAACGGACACTCAAAAGGTAGTGGCATAATTTTATCTTTTAGTGATATATTGGACTTAAGGTTACTTTTGCATTTAACTCCGTGTGTGTGTGTGTGTGTGTGTGTGTGTGTGTGTTGCTGGGGATTGAACCCAGGGGTATTCAATAATACAATAATAAAATTCCTATATTTTTAAAATTTGGAAACAGGGTCTACAATCCTCCTGTCTCATCCTCTCAAGTACTGAGATTACAGGCATGCACCACCATGGTTCGCTAAATTAGTGGTTTTCTATTTTTTATTCTTTATTTTGAAACAGGGTCTCACTAAGTTGCGGAGGGCCTAAGTAGCTGAGGCTGGCCGTGAACCCGGATCCTCCTATCTCTGCCTCCCAAGTACTGGGATAACAAGCGTGTGCCACCACGCCCGGCTCAACATGTACTATCAACAATAAAGGGGGGTATAACGGAGCGCGCCACCTCTTTTGTCCTCTGTCGTGTGGCTTGCACGTCCAGCCACGCTGGCTGTGTGGGTCCAGGGCACACATGGCCGCCTCAGTCAGCCAGGTCCTCAACAGAAATGTGGGTTACCACCGATGTTTTGCTATTACAAAGACCGTGGTGCTGAGCCACCTGTTACAGTTTTGTTTGTGCCCTTGTGAGGACTTCTGGAAGTGTAAACAGTAGGTTCAAAGGGTATGTACGTTATTAAAACATACCTGAATTACAAATAAAAGGGGCCATTACTTGCATATTCAGAACCAAGTCTTTGCAGCTACTAGGCTGTATAGGGAAGTAAATGTCATCGCGACCTGGTAACATTTGCTGAAGACTACTTTTTTGTGGTATTGAGGATTGAACTCAGGGGCATTCTATCTTTGAGCTCACTCCCTGACCTTTTTATTTTTTTAATTTTTTTTTTTTGGTACTGGGGATTGAACCCAGAGGCATTTCTACCTCCAAGCTACGCCCCCAGCCCAATTTTATATCTTATTTGGAAACAGGGTCTCACTAGGTTGCTGAGGGCCTTGCTAAATTGCAGAGGCTAGCTTTGAACCTGCAATCCTCCTGTCTCAGCCTCCCAAGGACTGGGATTACAAGCATGCGCCACCATGCCTGGCTTGTTTTAATTTTTGAAATAGGGTCTCGCTATGTTGCTGAGGCTGGCCTCAAACCTGTGATCCTCCTGTCTCAGCCTCCCAAGGACTGGGATAATGAGCATGTGCCACCACACCCAGCTTAATGACTACTTTTTGTGTGTGGCTCTGGGGATTGAGCCCAGGGGCATTCTACCTCCGAGCTACACACCTAGCCCATTTTATTTTTTGTTTTGAAACAGGGTCTCACCAGGTTGCTAAGAGTTTCACTAAGTTGCTGAGGCTGGCCTCGAATCTGCGATCCTTCTGTCTCAACCTCCCAAGTACTGGGGTTACAACCAGCTAATGACTACTTGTAAATCAATCCTTACTTCAAAAGTACCTGAACCAGAGTGTGCCCTGCCGAATGTGCCTCGTCTTCCGTGAGTCTCTATGAGTACATGACAAGTGATATACAATGCAGACTAGTCACAGTGGTCATGGTTCTTGTGAATGAGGGTGCGTTTGATGAAGTTGATAATGCTAGAAAACCGTTCTCCTCTCAGGCACTGCTACTGAAAACGGGACCCGCCAGGCTCAGGGCAATCAACAAAGGAAAGATGCCGCGGTGGGTGCTGACACACATAGAATGACGTGGTCAAGCAAGAGACCAACGGCCCTGCCTTCAAATGCCTTCCACAACGCTCCCTCTATGGTCATGCTACAAAAATCAAATAAGAAGGATGTTCCCGCCGGGCGTGGTGGCACACACCTGTGATCCCAGTACTTGAGTGGCTGAGAAAGGAAGACCACAGGTTCGAGGCCAGCCTCAGCAACTTAGCAAGGCCCTCCCTGTTTCAAAATAAAAAATAAAATAGGCTGGGGGTGTAGCTCTGAGATAGGATGCCCCTGGGTTCAGTCCCCAGTATCACACACACACGCATGCACACATGCATGCGCGCGCGCGTGCACACATACACACACACAGGTATTATAAGACACTAAATTGTAGTTTCACTTGGGGAAGAAACACTCGCACCTCCCGTGACAACTGGGGCCCTCTTCTCTCAGCCCCTGAAGAAGTCACCGAGGACAGGAAGGGACTCCATTACTGCCATCATTCTCACCTGCCAGCCAGGACAAGAAAACTCTCCCGACGGATCGATCTGCCCTGGGACACCTGTCGGGTGTCATTCCTCGGACGCTGCGACAGGAGCGCAACAGCCAAGGCCCCAAGAACTCGGCTGCGAGACCCAGTGGCCCTTTCATCCCCATCGTAATTCAGTAGTGGGGAAGTCTTTTCAAGGAGCATGAAGACACAGCAGAGTCCTAAAACACATTTGCTTAAGTCTGTAAACAACGTTGGCAGAGACGCACACCCAGCCTTCTCTCTGGCAATTTTAAAATAAAAATATACTGCTTATGGAGGAAGCTGGGCTCAGGGGCATATTCCTGTAATCCCAGTACTTGGGAGGCTGGGACAGAAGGATTGCAGGTTCAAGGCTGGCGTCTGCAACTTCTGGAGACCCTGTTTCAAAATAACAAATAAGTGCCACGCGTGGTGGTGCACGCTTCTGATCCAGTACTTGGGAGGCTGAGACAGGAGGATCACAAGTTCAAGTCCAGCCTCAGCTACTTAGTGAGGTCCTCCGCAACTTAGTGAGATCAGTTTAAAAATAAATTATAAAAAATAAGGCTGGGGGTATAGCTCGGAGGTAGAATGCCCCTGGGTTCAATCCCCAGGACCACAAAAGACGAAAACAAAAAAGAAGGGCTGGGGGTGTAGCTTGGAGGTAGATGCCCTTGGGTTCAATTCTGTTAAAAAAAAAATAAAAAAGCTGAGGAAACTGAAGCCCCAGGCTGGCAGTCAGGAACTTCTGTGAAGGGCCCAATGGTAAACAGTTTATGTTTTGTAGGCCCTACATTCCCTCCCCCACCCCCTGCCTGGTATTAGGGGTTGAGCCCAGGGGCATCTACCTCTGAGCTAGATCCCCAGCTCTTCTTGTTATCTTGAAACGGGGTCTTGCTTAGTTGCTGAAGGTCTCGCCAAATTGCTGAGGCTATCCTTGAACTTGTAATCTTCCTCTCTCAGCCTCCCAAATACTGGGATTACAGGTATGCACCACCACACTCGGTTTAGGCCTAAATTTTGTAGGTCATTTTGTAGGTTTCTGTCACAACGACTCGGCTGTCTCTAGCCCAACAGCAGCCCCGGACGATATGTAAACAAATGAGTGTGGTTGTATTCCGATAAAACTTTATTTATGGATACGGAAATCTGAATTGTACATTCCTTTTCACATGCTATGAAAATATTGTTCTTTTGATCTTTTCTAACCATTTAAAATTGGGAAAAGCCATTTTTAGCAAGCTACGCAAAAACAGGTGGTGGGTGGGATGGGCCCTGGGTCATTAGTTGACCGTCCCAGGTCACTGTCACACCCAAAGGTAGCAACACAGACAGTTCCACGGAACACCTGGTTTATTTGCTTTCACGAAGCCACGTCAAAGACCCAGATTCGCTTCACCATAAATACATAACCAAGGAGCTCTAGAAATGGTTTCTAAATTTTACAAGTAATAGTAAGATACGTCAGAAATGTATCCCAGGCCACAGCTGAAAGAACACTGACATAAATGCCACAGTGTGCATTAAATAAAAACGGTCAAGAGAAGAACAATAAATTTGAGAAACTCACTGAATTTGAAAAATAGGCTTTATTTCACCCAGTGGTATTTATTGTCTGACATCCTATATGGCATAACTGATTACAGCCAAATTCATGAATACAAATAAAATAGCAGTTTCCCTCATTCTCTCTTTCATCTTCTGTTCAGAGAAATCAGGAGACGGGAGCGTTACGCTCGGAATCTGGGGAGCTTTGCCCACAGCTCCGGCGGAGAGTCCGGGCTCCCAGAGCACGCAGCCTCCTAACACATACGTGGTCTCATGTGCAAAAACCTTTTCTTAATAAAAATATTTGGAACAGTATTTCTGTCGGAAATCACACTAGCATTTACAACCAAATATGGCTGATGAAATTCATCGTGCTGCGGATGGCGAGGACTTGAACTGTGTATGAAGGCGACAAGGCAGTGGCGCTCGCGTTCCTTGGAGGGGGCAGAGTCCCGGCTGAGGCAGCCTTGCCTTCGTCCTTCTGGCTCCAGTTAAAGCAGGGGTTCTGCCCTGTCCCCCTGGAGCACACGTGCCATGGCACTGGCAGAGAATGGAGGCAACTTGGCCTTTTAAATACAAGATTTGTCACGTGGCCAACACTGGAATTGGCTCCACACTGTCTTATTACACGAAAGGCTTAAATACATGGGCCCAATGCCTGAAAATTATGAAAACGATTCTTCTCCACCCCTGAGGATATTTCATCTTTATAAAGGCGAAAAT
The DNA here is from genome assembly GCA_004027185.1 of Glis glis. Classification (NCBI taxonomy): domain Eukaryota; kingdom Metazoa; phylum Chordata; class Mammalia; order Rodentia; family Gliridae; genus Glis; species Glis glis. Next base: position 17,875 of record PVJS01000799.1, read on the forward strand.
ACAAAATATCAAAATAATTTTTGCCCTTTCTCCCCATCAAAAGGAATCACATTTTCAAAGGATTCCTGCAAAATACAAAATCCTGAAACAAAAATTTCTTTCTCCCCCAACCAAGACCAAGAAATGGATCCCTGTTCAGCTGCCTAGAAGACCCTTTTCCATGGAGGGGTGGAAAGGACAACCTGTGACTTATTTTGCGTTTTGTTTTTATGACATTTAGAGATGGAAGCAAAAGGAGTTTCTGGCCTCACGAGCTTGTATTTCTCACTTGGACTTTCTTGCGACGTTGTCTTAGCGCTGGTGATTGGGAGTGGAGAGAATGATTTGTTTTCCAAAGTTTGGGACAGTCCTGGGGAAAGCCATGGTAGCTCCTCCAAACGCCTGCTGAAAATCAGATGGCAAGAATGAAGATGCTCTCCACCCATCGATGCCATGTACATATTTTTTCACGGTTTTCACATCAAGAGCACCTGGAGCAACAATTGTGTGCAACACGAGGTGGCGCTGGGGCCGGAGAGAGGACGAAGTCACCTTCCCGGAGCCGTGGCGGGGGACGCAGGGTTGGAGCTACTCAAACAGGTCTTCATGAGTAAGTGGCCTGGCTGGGGCCTCCGGAAGAGGACAGGATGAGCAGCTACACATGCTCAGACAGACAGCGAGACGTGCAAAACACACCCTCCCTCCGCCAGGGACGCCAGCACAGGAAGCGCACGCACGGCGGCACCCGCACCCGACTGCCAGGGCCGGTACTGGAGAGACCTCTGCGCCGCAGGCGAAGGCAAGCAGAGAAATGGCGCCAACACCTGGGGCAGGGGAGAAGGGCGGGCACAGCGCGGCCGCCTGGTCCCGTGGGCTCCCGAGGGGCCGCCCGCAGCCCTGGCTCAGAACGTCAGCGCCGGGTCTCTTCACAATTGACACTTCCTTTCCTCCTTTTAAGGCACAGGCGGATCTCCAGTTCCCAACACCGTGCGGCAAGATCCAAGCGCCACACAAAGCCAGTTATCCAAGGGCCGCTGCATGGAAGCCGGCTGGCCCTCTCAGGCTGTGTGCATGGCTGGGGGACGGCCGGCCTCAGGCCGGAAGCAGCCAGAAGGTGTGGGCCTTGGCGCTGTGTCCCCGCCACCCTCCAGGCAGGGTCACCAGAGGCCAGAGTGGCAAAAGCATGACCGGGAATAGGGACGTTTAATATGTTTTCCTTTGCATTTGACAGATCCCTAAGGAGACGGCAGCTCTTTGCCTGCGCTGGACTCTCAGAAAGAGCAGGCAGAGGGGGCCGGGAGGCGGTCACGAGTCCACGCGGTCACCGTGATCAGAGCTTGCTCATATTATGCCCTGACCCTTCCATGAAGACAGACACACGCGCACACACACACGCACCCACATTCGCGCGCGCGCACACACACACACACACACACACACACACACACACACACACACACTCACGCTCGCTGGGCATGCACACACGCGCCCCTTCCACCATGGAGGACATCTTTGCATGGAGAGGCACTTGAATGGCGTTTGGAGAGTCCGTGGAAGGGTCTTCCCTCACAGTGAGGCGGGGCCGCAGGCCAGGACCGGCACTCAGGACTCCATCTCCTCTTGGTCAAGGGGCGGCGGCACGAAGCTGATGACTTCATCGTAGGTGAGGCCTACAGGTGGGGAGGGAGAGCGAGACGTGAGAGTCTAGACTGTTCTCTTTGCTCAAGACTGAGGCTAGGGGGTTGCTGGGTGACTTCAAAGGAGGGTCTTGTCCTAACAGGACACGTGATTACACAGAAGTTCAAGGGCACAGAGAAGAGAGCCCTTTCTCCTCATTTCCCTCACTGCTGAGTGCTGCCTTTGTTGTTGTTGTTGTTATTATTATTATTATTATTTTGGTGCTGAGGATTGAGCCCCGGAGCATTCTACCTCCAAACTACACCTCCAGACCTATTTTATTATTTTTTTATTTGGAAACAGGGTTGCGGAGGGCCTTGCTAAGTTGCTGAGGCTGGTCTTGAACCTGCTATCCTCCTGTCTCAGCCTCCCAAGTACCGGGATTACAAGTGCATGCCACCATGCCCGGCTGCCTCCGCTTTTTTAAAGCTCTTTGGAAGAAGATGCTTGTGGAAAGTGAGCACTCCTAAGCTGCAGCAGCAGCCCGGCTTCAGGGATTTACCTGGAATTGTGAACCTGTGATTTATGGGAAAAATAGACTGGATATAGGAGACATGGGTCCCATTCCAGGCTGTGTCCCTAAGTAGGTCTAAGGTAACAGATAAGACAGAAACTCTCCTTGACTCAGTTTTTATCAATTGTAAAACTATAAAAATACCCTGTTCCCTCCTTGTCCTGGGGAGCTGTTATCGAGGCATTAACTCTGAGAACCTCAAAGCTCCATGCAGACGTGAGGGGCTGTGCACAAAGCCAGAGCAGACAGACACATCTCAAAGACCCAGAGGCCGGGCGTGGTGGCGCACGCTTGTAATCCCAGTACTTGGGAGGCCAAGACAGGAGGATCCGGGTTCACGGCCAGCCTCAGCTACTTAGGCCCTCTGCAACTTAGTGAGACCCTATTTCAAAATAAGGAATAAAAAATAGAGCCAGGCGTGGTGGCGCACGCTTGTAATCCCAGTACTTTGGGAGGCGGAGACCGGAGGATCCGGGTTTGCGGCCAGCCTCAGCGCTCTCCCTCTCTCTCTCTCTCTCTCTCTCTCTCTCTCTACTTAGTGAGGCCCTCTGCAACTTCGTGAGACCCGGTTTCAAAATAAAGTATAAAAAATAGGGCCGGGGGCGTAGCGCGGAGGTAGAACGCCCCTGGGTTCAATCCCCGGTACCGCAAAAAAAAAAAAAAAAAAAAAAGGCCCAGAGAGTGTGGTCATGCAGATGGATTCCACCAGAGAACAATTTCGTTCTACCCTAGAAACCCCAACCGTGAGCATTACATGAAAGGCTTGGAAGCATTCAGCAGTTTTTATTTTTCCTCGGCCTTGGGTAAGCGGTTCACCTAGAGAAGATCTTGCCAGGCATGGCAGCACACGCCTGTCATCCCAGTACTTGGGAGGCAGAGACAAGAGGATTGCAGGTCCTCAGCAACTTAGTGAGGACCTGTTTCCAATTCCAAATAAAAAATAAAAAAATAGAGCTGGGGGTGTAGCTCGGAGCTAGAAATCCCCTGTACACACACACACACACACACACACACACACACACACACACTCTCTCTCTCTCTCTCTCTCTCTCTCTCTCTCTCTCTCTCTCTCCACACGTCGATCTTTCCCTCGGGACTCACTTTTCCACTCATCGATGAGGAGGTCCCTGCTTTCAAAGGACTGATCGTAAGGATCGGCCACCGGCTCGTCGTCAGGGTCGTGGTACTGGGCGAAGTAGGCGTGCGCGAGGGCCTGCGCGGCTGTGATCCTCTTGTCTGAGTCCAGCACAAGCATCTTCTCCAACAAGTCGACGGCTGCAGTGCCACGAGTTGGGAGGGAAAACAGTTTTTAACACCTTACAAAAACTATGCTAATATCAATTAGCAAGTGCAATTCCGACCCTTCATAGCCAAACATTCCCCAAAGTGTCTGTTCTAGGATGCATATACACATTTTAATATGTTTATATGTCCATATATATGCATATATACATATATGTATGCATGTGTACACACATCCATACATTATACACACTTTTTTTTGTGTGTGGTATTGGGGATTGAACCCAGGGGCATTCTACCACTAAGCTATGCCCCCAGCTCTATTCTATTTAAAAAAAATTTTTTTTGTGGTACTGGGGATTGAACCCAGGGGCGTTCTACCTCCGCGCTACACCTCCAGCCCTATTTTATTCTTTATTTGAAACAGGGTCTCACTAAGTTGCGGAGGGCCTCATTAAGTAGCTGAGGCTGGCCGCAAACCCAGATCGTCCTGTCTCAGCCTCCCAAGTACTGGGATTACAAACGTGCGCCACCACGCCTGGCTTTTATTCTTTATTTTGAAACAGGGATTTGCTAAAATACCATGCTGGACTTGAACCTGCAATCCTCCTGTCTCAGCCTCTCAAGTACTGGGATTATATATGTGCGACACCACGCCCAGCTAAGGCTTTCTTCTGTTCCTTTCTTTTCAATTTTCTCTTCCGATTTTCCCATTTACCTTCTCTCCTTTCTTCACTGTACAGCCCATTTCTCCCACCAAATTCTGTGACCATATAAATGTATAAGTGTGTCATGTGGTTTTTAAAAGAATACAGTAGGAGCTGAGCATGGTGGTACATGCCAGTAACCCCAGTACTTGGGAGGCTGAGACAGGAGGATCGCAGGTTCAAGGCCAGTCTCAGCAACTTAGCAAGACCCTCAGCAACCTAGCAAGACCCTGTTTCCAAAAAAAATAAAATAGGGCTGGGAGTATAGCTCAGAGGAAGAATGCCCCTGGGTTCAATCCCCAGAAAAAAAAAAAAGGAAACAAATCCACCAATACACAATAAATGGCATGCTCATCATGTTCTAAGATGTAATTAATGGCGCTCTGTTTGGTTAAAAAGACACTCCTCAAATTCCAAATAAAGGTCACAACCAATTCAATACCACAAACCGAAGACACGGCCAACTTACCCAAGGGGTTGGCACCAATAAATACATTTGCAAAGTTCATCTTCGGCATCTGGGTCAAAGACTGAATATAGTTCCTTGCCTGCAAAAACAAGGGTTTTCAGAATGACTCTGTTCAATGAGGTCAGTACCCTCAAAGCGTCTTGGTCCTGTAAAGGCGCAGGGGTCAGCTGACAGTCCGCTCGCTAGCTCAACTCCGACGACAGTCTTTGACATGAGACCTCTCTCTTGCTGCCACCCTGACTTCTTCCTGCCGTTTCCCACAGTCATACCGCGTGGCAGGGAGGATGCTAAGCAGTTCTCTTTCATTAGCTTTTTAACTATGGGATCGGGAAGTGTAAGAACAAAGGCCAAGAGAGCTAAGAAATAGCCCTTTCTGAGGCACACTTCCTACACAGCTACAACTACTGGAGGAGTTGGTACTGAAAAGCAGTCAAGCATCTTTCTGACTGGAAGTTAGAGGGACTACATACACACACGCATGGGTGTATCCCTTTCTACTCGAGCATGTAGATAAAGAGAAGACAAACGTAAAAAGACCTGTCTCATCCAGAGAACAGCCATCCTTTTAATAGAGAAAAATAAAGACTGCCTAAATATAGCTGAAATAGCATCACAGTTGATGGAAAGGGCCCTCTATGCTGCTAGCCGGGCTCCCTAAAACATGAAGGGCATCTTAGAAAGGAGTGGCCCAACACTTTTTTATTTTTATTTTTTGGTACTGGGGACTGAACCCAGGGGCATTCTACCTCTAAGCTACAACCCCAATCCTATTTTTATTCTTTATTTTGAAACAGGGTCTCACTAAGTTGCGGAGGGCCTAAGTAGCTGAGGCTGGCCACCAACCTGCAATCCTCCTGTCTCAGCCTCCCAAGTATTGGGATTACAAGCGTGCGCCACCATGCCTGGCCTTTATTTTTAATTTTGAGACAGGGTCTCACTAAGTTGCTGAGGCTGGCCTCGAACCTGCGATCCTCCTGTTTCAGCCTCACAAGTACTGGGATTACAGGTGTGTGCCATCATGCTTGTCAGCCCAATCACCTTTGATTGTCAAACAAGAATGAGGTTACATGGCTAAGAACTGGTTAAGAAAGCACCTAACCCCACCTTAGTATTCTTTTCCACTCTATATTTTTTTAAATATCACACACCAATTAGTACTGGTATTTTATAGATTTTCTTAAATTAATGAAGAATCCATTTGGTCATTAATAAAGGAGGAACTGGAAAGCATGCTGGTAAACTCCGGTCCACTATGCCTCTGGGGAAGCTGGCACAGGGCAGTGTGCCCTAACTGCAGGCACAGGACCCAAGACAGACAGCCCTGGGAGCACTAGTCATGGAATCAAGTAATAAAAACAACTTTGTTTTCTATCTACGAGCCTAGGTTATATTTTCAAGGCCACAGACCGGCACCCTGCAAGAGCACACAGGCAGCCACTGCGTCAGTGGCCCGAGAGGCACACGCAGGCATTCAGTGACATGAACAACCGTGCTGGTTACAGAGACACGAGCGACAAGAGGAGCGTGTGGCCTCGTGCGCCCCACATCCCTGGACAGTCCGCTCCTTCTCACCTCGTGGCTTGGCATCCTGTTAATGAGATAAGCAGGGGGTGTCCCCGTCAGACGCATAATCTGCTGAAGCTGGTTAATATCTAGATGCCTAGTCAAGGGCATTGTTAAACATACAGTGCAAAAAACAAAAAAACTTTCAATTCAAAAATTTTAAAAAAGGTCAAAAAGCCACCCCCAAACAAAACCAAACCAAAAAACCTACTCCCAGCCCACCTTGGCCAGAGCCCAAGGCTGGCCGTTAAAGCCTGCTTTGGTGAATGGCATGCGTTTTCAGACATGTAGCCAGCAAACGGCCATGCAGATAAAAATGAATTGTATTTGGTTTTAGCATCATCATCATCATTTTTATTTTGGGTACTGGGGATTGAACCCAGGGGCATTCTACCTCTGAGCCCTATCCCTATTTTTATTTTAAAACAGGGTCTTGCTAAGTTGCTGAGGCTGGCCTCGAACCTGCGCTCCTCCTGTCTCAGCCTCCCAAGTACTGGGGTTACAGGTGTGCGCCACCACGCCTGGCTTAGCACCATCTTTACAGTTAACTATTTTAGGCTTCCTGGAAACAGACTGATCCTTGATCCAGGATGATGCCAGCCAGAGAACTGCCTCAAGGACCGACAGCCAAAACCTGTTTGCCTGTGGGATAAAAGCAGATGATGATTCAGAAAACTTTGACTCAACATGGGGCAAAATAAAACACCCAATATCTTCCTTCAAGGAAGAGATTCCACTTCTGAGGCACAGGTTCTCCAAGGAGTTCCTCTACATCAAGGTGCAGGTGGGCGTGTGGGTTGATAAGCAATTAGTACCTTTAAAATACATGCCACAAACACGCAATGGTAAGCGGAGAAAGAGGAATGGGGGTTAGAGGCTAACGCAAAGGGAAAAGAGAAGTCACAGGCTGCTGACAGTATCAGAGCATGCCACAGATCATTTCCATAAGTGTCTCCAAGGAGTGAAGAGATGAACACCAATCAACAGACAGCCAGGAGAGAGTGAGCAGAGCACTGTGGAACGATCTGCAGAACAAAGGGCGGAATTACGAGGTTTTCATTACGTACAAGCACATATGTGAGTTGCACTCCAAACTTCTCTCTTTTCACTGTGCCATCAGTATTAGCACAATCCCCCCTCTTCCAATATTACAAGAAATATAGGTTTATCACGCAGTCCCACTACAAGCGGAAGTGACGGTGTTACGGTTAGTTTGGAATGTCCCCTCCATGTTGAAAACATGTCCCCAGGGCAGCAAGGTTCAGAGGTGGGACGTGGCTGGAGAAGGTGGGTCACTGGGGGTGTGACCTTGAGGGCTGTATCTGTCCATGGCCGCTTCTTGCTGCCAGTTTCTGCCTGCAAGCTGGTCAACCATGGACTGGAACTGCGAGCCCCGTAAACCTTTCCTCCAAGTTGTTCCTGTCAGGCATTTTGGTCACAGCAACAAAAAAGCTGAGTAAAAGAGAAACTGGTACCGAGAAGTAGGATGCGTGCCGTGACAAACCTGACAATGTTGTTCAGAGAACTCTGGAACTGGTTTGTGAGAGGAATTTGGAAAGGTTTGGAGATGCAGAGAAGAAAAGTCTTAGGATGTTGTAAACTCAGAGCTTAATGGGGAATTCTGGTGGGAGTTCAGAAGGCCAGAATGCCAACAGGAATGTGGACAGTGAAGACTGTTCTCATGAGGTTTCAGATGGCAAGGAGAACTCCATACGGAATGGTCTAGAAGCCTCATGTGTTACATCCTGGCAAAGAACTTGTGTACATTTTGACCATGTCCTGAGACTTTTGGTGAGACTAAATTTAAAAGTGATGGACAAATTAGCCTGGTGGAGGAAATGTCAGCGCAGCAGAGCGTTCAGGCAGTAGCATGGACATTGTTGTCCACTTTTAGCCAGCTTTACCGTGAGAATCAGGAGCAGAAAGCAGACCAGAAAGACCTTAAAAATTTGCAGTTTGGCCAGAAAAGCATGTGTGAAATTGGGGCCAAGAAAGGTGCCATTGCTGAAGAGAGGTTAAGTACTTTGCACAGAGACAAAAGAAAGAATACAGAGAGGGCAGTTCCAGAATGAGCAAGACCCCACCCATAGCAGGCTCAAGTTGTAACCGTGAAAACTTGTTTGATAAAAGTGTGCTTTGAGAAAAAGCTGCAGGGGCACTCTGCTCACACGGAATGCCTAAGAAGTTGTTTCCCCAGGACTCATTCCACTGTGCTAAGCTGCTCAGGCACTGAAAGGCCACTGCAGCCCAGGTCGCTGAGGGCCTGGCTACTGCTTGAGCAGGCGGCAGACCTTGGCGTCGTCCACGTGGTGCTGATTCTGTAGGAATGGAAGATGCCGAGTTGAGGGGATCACGGAGGCTTCCACCCAGATTTCAAAGGACGTCCTGGAAGGCCAGGCAAAGTGTAGCAGGGTAGGAATCCCTGCAGGCAGGCCCTGGGGGTGCGGTATGTGTAGCTGTGAGGGTGAAGCCGAAGCTGCAAGGGAGACTCCCATAATTAAGAGCTGTCAGGAACGTGGAACATCTCCTGCCAAGGAAGACTATAAGCTGAAGACAGTGGAGCAACCACACCGGCTGCAGCCCGCAAGGCCACAAGCGTGGGGCTTCTGAAGCCCATTGGAGATCACATCTCACCACCACGTGCTCCAGATGCCAGACGTGGAACAAGAGAACTGAATGTTTGTCCTGCTGAGTTTTGGTTCCCTTTCCTCTTTCTATGCCCCTACTCCTCCCGTTTGGAATACAAATGTCTACTCTGTACCCTTGGATATTGGAAGTATGTAACTTGCTTTTTATTTTTACACGGGCACACAGCTAAGAGTTCACCTTGAGTCTCAAAGGAGACTTTGGACTTTTGAGCAATGCTTGAACTGTTAAGACTATGGGGACTCTTGGAGATGGAGAGGGTTATGGTTTAGGTTTAGAATGTTCCCCCAAGAAAGTTCATGTATTGAAAACATGCCCCCAGCGCAGCAAGGTTCAGAGGCTGGGCATGGCAGGAGGAGGTGGGTCACTGGGGAGTGGTCATGAGGGCTGTATCTGTCTCTGGCCACTCCCGTCGGCCGGTCTCTCTCTCTGCTTCTTACTGCCATGAGACCAGAGCAGCATTCCTTGCCAAGTCTTGCCCTGTGACTTCTGCCTTGGAGCCGGCCAACTGTGGACTGAAACTGCGAGCCCCAATAAACTTTTCCTCCTTTAAGTTGTTCTTGTCTGGTATTTTGGTCATGGTGATGAAAAATCTGCCTAAAACACAGGCATGGTATTTTGAAAATTCTCAACATCATAAGCTCCTTTTCTATTACCTTCCTTGTTAACTATTAATTCACTCTGCAGCTGAAGCATCACTTTCGATAAGCACGACAGCCAAGTCATTTCACTTCTTTGTGGCTTCCCTGAATAATTTCTCCATTTTAGCTCATCCCTTGACCTCCTGAGGCTGGCCATGTGCTCCACTCCACCTTTCCTGCTCCTGAAGCCCAAAGACAGAGGCCAGCAAACACAAAGAGCAGTGTAGAGTTCTTTTAATATTCTCACAACAATCCGTAGATTTATCTTTAAACAAATGACATAACAAACAGTAGTTTGTACGCCAAGAGAAATAACAGGAGACCTGTTGGTTGTGACCAGTCAGGTCTAAAAACATGAGAATCCACACCAATCTCTTTCTTTCTGGGAACAGTACTTGGCCTGTACATGTTCTATTTTTGTCTCCTTCAGTCAAATAGGTGATTATATCCCCCGCCTGTCAGGAGGTTAAGAAGATTCTATTTCTAGAGAAAAATGCAAGTCAGGTATTTGCTTTCTTTCTTTTTTCTTTTTTTTATCTTTTGTGGTACTAGGGATAGAACCCAGGGGTGTTCCGCATCTGAACTACACCCCCAGCCCTATTTTATTTTGAAACAGGGTCTCACTAAGTTGCTAAGGCTGGATGCAAAACCTCTGATCCTCCTATCTTAGCCTCCCAAGTACGGGGATTACAAGAATGCGCCACCATACCTGGCTGGGCTTTTGCTATCTTAATATGACTTTTTTTCTTTCACTGGTGACTTTTTTCTTTTTTTCTCTTTGCAGTACTGGGGATTGAACCCAGGGGCATTCTACCTCCGAGCTCTACCCCAGCCCTATTTTTTATTCTTTATTTTGAAACAGGGTCTCACTAAGTTGTGGAGGGCCTCACTAAGTAGCTGAGGCTGACCGCGAACCTGGATCCTCCGGGTTCAGCCTCCCAAGTACTGGGATTACAAGCATGCGCCACCACGCCCGGCCACTGGTGACTATAGGTGCTGGGACACCAATCAAATAAGTTCTCTGTTCTTGAGCCTCCGTCATGATCACTTATTCCCTCTCCCATGGCAGAGCCAAACTTGTTCCCATTACTACATCCTCTTACTGGGAATATCCTATTACTTGTTGACTGAATTTCCTCATAAACACTGACATCACTACTTCACTACTTTTTAGGATTAATGAAAACAGCCACCAGCTTCCTGTTTATTTTTTCACTAACATCTCTTTTAATTTTTAAAATCTCTGGACAATTTTACTCACCTGGCTTTGTTATTTTTCCATTCTGCGCTCCACAGATCAAGTGCTTTTAAGATAGAAAGGGACTTGGGCAGTGTCACTAACATCCAGTTTAATCTTGCCTGCCTTTTTGAATATTGAAACTACTTTTGCCCACTTGCCACAATATACGTGTGTGAGGGGGACCCCTTTCTTATTCCTGTATCCAGTACGCTGTTATCAGTCAGCTGTTTACCCTGGACCTCGATTTCATCATGCCCACTCACTGCTGCAGAGCTGTGTGATGTGCTCCATTTCATACGAGACAAAGACATCTCGTTATTAGGTGATGCACTTGGCAGTGTTTCTTTCTTAAAAACAAATAATGGGTTACTGATATTACCCACACTTTTCATTAAGTAACTGAGCTTCTTCCCGATCCTCCCTCTGCCCCCATGTCCCTTTACTAGCCAACCTAAGCAAACGCATAAAAGAAAAAGGACCCGCCCATCCTAAGCATCTTCTCCTATCTCCTTCGATTCACTCTGATTCAGCTTCTGCATTTCACAAAGAAAAACACCTCTCCACGTTGTCACTTTCAAGAGTGTGGAATCACATGAGATTAGAGCAGAGGTCACGCCGTCAGAACACCTGGGATCTACACTCAGCTCTGCCCAAAGACTCGGTGCACGGCTCTGGTGCGGCACAGCTTCTTTGCCCTTGCTTCTTTATTTTAAATAAGTGAAATAAAATGAAATAGTGTCCACACATCCTTTCCTATCCCTTGGGGTAGAAATTGAAAACCTGCACTGGGCTCCATGGTCCTTGCCGGAGCTGTGCGGTGCGCCCTCGATGGTAGTACACTCTTTCATCAGGGACGTGGTGGACAGTTAACTCACCTGCTCGTGCCTGCGCCAGTCCACCTGGTAGCCCTCCCACCAGGCAAAGGCCCGTCAGGAAGGCGGCGAGGAGGACCGGGCGGCGCTCGTGCTCGGCTCCACAGACCTCTTCCCCTTTGGTCCGCCCGCCGGGCAGCAGCTAGAGGAAGATGGGGGAAGGCCGGGCTTTCTTAGCTTCTCTATCTCTGGCCCCACAGTGGCCAATGTTAGGAAGTCACAGCCAGGGTGAGCAGCGCCGCCCTCCACAGCTCCTAAACCCCTGCTTCGAGGGGGCAGCAGCTCCACACTCAGCCTTTCCACAGGCTCGTCCACATGGAGTCGCCACGGCAGGCCGGGGAGGAAGGTTGCCAGCTACCTCCTGTGGCCCTGACAGCAGGAGTGGAGCTGCTTCCTCAGCGCGGTCTGAGGGCTGGGAGAGAGGCAGCCCTGCTGGGAACAGGCACCTCGTACAGAACGCGTGAGCTGCCGATTCTAAAACAGCACACAGCAAGTCCCTCTCGGAAAGGACCCGCAGTGTGTGCGATGCACATTTTGGTTTTTCTTTTCTCTTCCACATTTCACTCTTTTAGTGATGAATTTAGACAAACACATGGTCAAGCTCATGCTCCAAGACTGAACAGTGATCAAAATGTAAAAGACCTTTTGAATATAAGTGAAACCTTGAAGCGAGATGAAGTCAGGACTTTAGAAGAGAGACACAAATATCCCATAAATCTCTTACAATAAATTAGAAACTCGAATCCCATTTTTGCTAAGAGGCAGTTGCCCAAGAGAGGTTCCCATGATTTAAGAACATACCCAGAAAAAGACAGAAGAAAACACGCTCATGCATACAAGCAGGCACAAGCATGCACACACTCACGTGTGCACACGCGCTCACACACACACCAGGGCCGAAGTGCAGGCTGACGGAGGGCAAGTGTCAGAGGCTCCCAACAGGGCAGAGAATTACGATCAAAGCATCAACTCACAGACTCTGAGGAGATTTTCTTCAAAAGCTCAGCCCCTGGGGTTCCAACGAGTCTTAAAATGAGCTTCAACTGATCAATATCTAATGGTGGACTATAAAGGAAAACGTTGGGACAAAATAAAAATGGAAAAACACACAATGACAAAATAAAACAAGAACAGACAGACAAAATACCCCAAGAACAAAAATTCAGAAACCCCAAAGCAAGCTGACACATGGATTCATCTAGGTCAGGGCGTCTGCGGGACGGTCGCTTCCAGCAGGACCGGCTCCTCCTGCACCAAGAGTTGAAAGGGCGCCACACACACGGCCACCGCACGCTCACTCTGTGCACGTGTCAACGTCGTGCCTCTGTGAAGCGAGGAGACTGTGGCTGGGTCTCAGCTGCCAGCGACAGCAGAGGCGGACACCAAGGTTCCACTCGGTCCACCCGCTCAGTCTACACCACAGACAGCAGCGGGGCCTGCAGACAGCGACGGGAAAGCAGAGGGGGCTGCGGAGAAGCGGCGGCGGCGCACGGGCGCAGGGGACGCAGTCTCGTTGTGACTCTTCCCCTAGGGCTCACAGGACGGGGGAGGCCTGCTCAGGTCCCCGCGAGTCCCCCTCGCCCTCAGGAAACAAGGCAGCAGTGTTGGCAGCGGGGCGTGGAGTGAGCAAGTACACCTTCCTTCCTCTAACTTGTGTGGTCAGCCGTTTTGGATTACGGCTCTGAGAATGCTGACCAGAGCAGTCTGGAAGCCTGGCCTCTCTCTTGAGCTTGCCTTCTAGAAGCCTCTTCCTCCTGCCCTGGCTGCAGGCAGAGAACTGTGCATGACCACCAGCCAGCAGAGGGCACCCCGCCACTGCGTGTCCTAATAAAACCTCATAAAGGCGCACTGCACCGGACACACAGCGCTCAGCGACTCCACACCCCGCAGAGGCTCTGGACATGACAACTACAGCGCCAGACCTTGACTCTGGGAGTCGACGTGTGGCCGGATGCTCGGAATGTCCGTGCATGCATTAACCACGGGACAAAAGGTTACGAGAGAGCCGGGTGTGGTGGCGCACGCTTGTAATCCCAGTATTCGGGAGGCTGAGACCGGAGGATCCGGGTTCGCAGCCAGCCACAGCTACTTAGTGAGACCCTCCACTACTTAGTGAGACCCTGTTTCAAAATAAAGAATAAAAAAATAGGGCTGGGGGTGTAGCTCGGAGGTAGAATGCCCCAGGGTTCAATCCCCAGTACTGCAAAAAATAAAATAAAAATAAGTAAAATAAAGTAACGAGAGGAAAAAATTGGATACAACCTCTTTTGCCACCTTCTGTGAGGACTGGAGTGCTTTGTCCATCTCTGAGCTGACATTCAGGGGGAAGACAGACGGGACAACTGTCTGGCCCGCAGGGTTAGCTCCTTTTCAACTCGAGGTCTTCGCTTTCGCCTGCTCTTCCTGAGAACATGCCAGCCCCGTGTCTGCGCCGCGCTTTGTGACATCACAGCGCGTATCGCAATGGAGCCCTCTGCGGTCACTGGCGGTGCGCTCTGCTGGGCCCCGGCTCTAGGAGGGCAGGGGCCACTCTGCCCGTCGCCGCCATGCCCCAGGGCTTAGCCTAATACCTCGCACGAGAGGGCACGTGGAGTATCTGAGGAGAAGACAGAGCAGGACGGAAGACATTTCTGCTTATGATTACACCTAGAAGGGCAGACACCGTAACTTAAAAACAACGGCTTCTCCAAGCCACAGTTGCCCAAGTTACAGGAATCACTTACGCAATAACATGACAACCAGCTCGCGTTTTCTGTTGTTTTCCTCCTTCTCTCATATGAAATCTGCTTAAATGGAAGAATATTCTAGCAGACCCCAGCCTGCTGCTTGTTTCATTGACTGATTATACTGGAGGCTGAATGCAACTGTACCCCAAACCCTATTTTTTAAGTTTTAATTATTTTTTTGTAGTACTGGGGGTGGAACCTACAGGCCTTCTACCTCCTGGCTATCCCCCAAGCCCTATATTATTTTTTTGCAGTACTGGGGATTGAACCCAGGGGCATTCTACCTCTGAACTATACCCCCAGCCCTATTTTTTATTCTTTATTTGGAAATAGGGTTTCACTAAGTTGCTGAGGCTGGCCACGAACCTGCAATCCTCCTGTCTCAGTCTCCCAAGTACTGGGATTACAGGCATGCACCACCACACCCAGCCCTAATTTATTTTATTTATGTATTATTAACTTTTAGTGGTACCAGGGATTGAACCCAGAGGCATTCTACCTTTGAGCTACACCCCCCAGCCCGATTTTATTTCTTATTTGGAAAGAGGGTCTCACTAGGTTGACGAGAGTCTCGCTACTTGCTAAGACTGTCCTGGAACCTGCGATCCTCCTATCTCAGCCTCCGAAGTACTGGGATTACAGACGCGCACCCCCACGCCCGGCCTACTGCCTATTTTATACATCGTTTTACTGGAATGCAGCCATGCTCATTGGCTTGTACACTGTTTATAGGTGCTTTCATGCTATAGTAAGTAGAGTTAACCAGAAACCACATGGTTCCCAAAGCCTGAAATATTTACATCTGGCCTGTTAAGAAAAGGTGTGCAAGCCAGAAATGGTGGCACATACCTGTAATCCCAGTACTTCAGAGGCTGAGATAGGAGGACCATGGGCTTGAGGACAGCCTCAGCAGTATAGTGAGACTCTCAGCAACCTAGCAAGACTGTTTAAAACACAAAAATTAAAAAGGGCTTGGGTGTAGCTCAAAGGCAGAATGCCCCTGGGTTCAATCCCCAGTACCACTCACACACACACACACACACACACACACACACACACACACAAAAGAAAAGGTATGCAAAGAGTTGAGACAGGAGGATCAAAAGTTTGAGGTTAGCCTCAGCAACTTAGGGAGACCTTGTCTCAAAATAAAAAACAAAGGGATGGGATATAGCTTAGTGATAGGGCACCCCTGGGTTCAATCCCCGTATTGCAAAAAAAAGAAAGAGAAATTAAAAAGAAAAGGTATGCTGGGCGTGGTGGCTCGTAATCCCAGTACTTTGGGAGGCGGAGACCGGAGGATCCAGGTTCGCGGCCAGCCTCAGCACGCATGCGCGCACGCGCGATCTCTCTCTCTCTCTCTCTCTCTCCTCTCCTCTCCTCTCTCTCTTTCTCTCTCTCTCTCTCTCTCTACCTAGTGAGGCCCTCCGCAACTTCGTGAGACCCGGTTTCAAAAATAAAGCATAAAAAAAACAGGGCTGGGGGTGTAGTGCGGAGGTAGACTGCCCCAGCGTTCAATCCCCGGTACCGCAAAAAAATAAATAAATAAAATAAAAAGAAAAAGAAAAGGTATGCTGAACTCCATCCTAGACCCAAACAACTGTGTCCTTTAGAAAACAAAGAGAAATTAGAAATAAGTCTACTCACATAAGTTCGTTCTTTCTTCTTTTTTTTGTACTAGGGATTGAACCCAGGGACATTCTACCTCTACTACCTCTCACTACTTGCTGAGACTGTCCTTGAACCTTCGATCGTCCTGTCTCAGCCTCCCAAGTACTGGGATTACAAGTGTGCGCCACTATGCCCAGCTCCACATAAGTTCTTTCTTTTTTTTTTTTTTTTGCGGTATTGGAGGATTGAGCCCCGGGGCATTCTACCTCCCTGCTACACCCCCAGCCCTATTTTTTATTCTTTATTTTGAAACAGGATATCACTAAGTTGCTGAGGCTGGCCGCGAACCTGTGATCCTCCTGTCTCAGCCTCCCAAGTACTGGGATTACAAGCGTGCGCCACCATGCCCGGCTCACATAAGTTATTTCTAAATTAAGAACAGTAGAAAATGTTTTCATCTGCAAAGGGCAGAAATTAGTTCCTGGGGACAGAGCTGAAAAGGGTGTGAGAAGATGGCTATTGTCTTACTCTACTATAATCATATTGATTTAGTACAACAGAAATCAGAAAGGCTCTTCTTTGCTTCTCAATCCCCCACTCACGCTCTTCAGGAACATCTAAGCGAGGAGCCACCGCACAGCCGGGTGAGTCACTTACGAGAAACAACCAGACCAGTTCCACTCTTAAACGGGTAGCTTTAGAATAGATGCATCAAAACGCATCTCTAAAATAAAGCCGTCGAGCCTGGCATTCTTAAGCAACTTCTGACTACTTGCAGGGAGTCATGTTTCATACTCCTTTTGAGGAAGACAGAAGATGCTCTGAGCTATACGGTTTTTTCTTTTTTCTTTTTTTTTTTGGGGGGGTACTGGGGATTACCCCCAGCCCAATTTTTTGCTCTTTATTTTGAAACGGGGTCTCGCTAGGTTGCAGAAGGCCTCACTAAGTAGCTGAGGCTGGCTGTGAACCCGGATCCTCCTGTCTCAGCCTCCTAAGTACTGGGATTACAAGCGTGCGCCACCACGACCAGCTGAGCTGCGTGTTTCTAAACTTCACCCCGACCTACCTGGAGCCCGTGCAGCCTGGTCACAGTACCTTATAACACCAGCCAGCTGGGGACCCCATATCTCTTTCTCTTCTGTCTGCAGGTACAAAGCAACCTCAGGCCTGAAGACTCAAACCCCAATTCCGCGGCCTCGCCTGCGTGGCCCTGTGTGATTGGCATCAAGTTTCTTTTCTGACTCTGCCTCAAACTCCCATCCCGGTACACACGAAATGCTTCCACACAGCACATACTCCAGGCGCTTCCACGTTCTTGTTTACACAAGTCATAACTGAGAACACCCCCCACTGTCTTTTTGTTTCAAACCTTTTCTCTTCCTGTTTACCCTTCCTGGTCCTGTGCAAACAAAAACTCTGTCATGTGGTCTCCCATGAGTTTGACTTAATTCTCTATTTCCCCCCAATACCTTTATCTGTACCTTTATTACAGGGTTTGTGTCACTCTGTCTAGTCTCAGGATCAGAGGCGGACACCTGCGCAGGTAATCCCACAGCTCACTGTCCACTCCGCCTGACCGTCCTGGCTTTGAGGACAGGCATGCCCTGGTCTCAGCACGTTCCCTGTGGAGAGACCGGCTATGACATGCTTCTCAACTCCGCTCTACCCTCCAACGCGCCCTCCACACCCAGAACGACCATATCCTACACGTAGTCCAGAAACATCGCTTCATTTAATACTGGTCCTAGCAGAGACCTCAGAACACACAGCACAGAGTATGTAAGTGTGGTGCCCGTGGACCACGGCAAAGCCAGCTCAGATAGCACGGCCGCCAACGCTTAGGAGGGGCGTGGACCCGGCGTGAAATTAAAACCTGCTCAGGACACGCGAGAATTGCATGAGGGCGGCCGCAGCACGCACACCTCAGATGACATCAGCACAGGTTCTCCAAAGCTGCTGGCCAGTCCACAGAAACACATGACCAGCCACTGTGTGCAAGCTACGTCGTCCAGGCGGTGAGAGCCCGATGGAGCTTCAAGCAGCCACACAAGCAGAACCAAGCGAGGCCTGCTACGTCCTGACGGCTCGCTGTTTCCACGACCAGCCATCCTCCATAGCAGCCTCCACCCCTTCTCCCGAGACAGATGTGCTTCCTGTTAGTTTAAAATGGGCTTTCACTGTAATGATCACCACGCCAGTTTTTAAAAATCTAACTCTCCCAAATCTTTCTAAAAAAAAAAATGAAGAAAAAGACAACAACTTAGGTCTAAGATGACTTTTTTTTGGTACTGGGGATTGAACCCAGAGGCAACATACCGCCAAGCTACATGCCCGGCCCTTTTTATTTTTTGTTTTCAAACAGGGTCTCATTAGGTTGCTGTGTCTCCTTGAACCTGTGCTCCTCCCAAGTACTGGGATGACGGGCGTGTGCCACCACGCCTGGCTTCTAAGATTACTTTTGAGACCAAGCTCTCTGCAACAGAAGCAAAGGGTGGTGAGCATGAACAGGTAAGAAAGAAACACAAAACAAGCAAGCCAACAAGAAACACCGACAGGTAGTGGCAGATTCAGATTCAGAGGAGAAGTAAAAGGTGGACATTCTTGTCACTTCTAAGCTTGCTGGACAAACTCCTAAAATCCTCCACAGGCCAGGGAGTTGGAGATGAACGACAACAGCCCCAAATAAATAAATTAATAAAAAAGAAGAAGATGAACACCAGGATAGGTTGCAGGACTACCTGCTTGTGAGTAGCGGTTTTCAATGAAATAACTCCACACAGAGATGAACGCTGATCTCTGGGAGGGTTGGGAGCCCCGAGAGTGACGGACAGGATGGGCCCGAGTGAACCTAGCCTCCCTTCCTGCTCTTCTGGGTTGTTGAATACATCATTTTCCCTGTCTTGTAGATAAAAATTTTTTTTTGGTGGTACTGGGGATTGAACCCAGGGGCATTCTACCTCTGAGCTACACCCCTAGCCCTATTTTATTTTTATTTTGAAACAGGGTCTCGCTAGGTTGATGAGAGTTTCACTACTTGCTGAGGCTGTCCTCGAACCTGCGATCCTTCTGTCTCAACCTCCCAAGTACTGGGATTACAGGCGTGTGCCACCAGGCCTGGCTCACAAAAATACTTTCAACTCAGTTTCTAAGTTCTGAAAGGGTCCTGCCATCAGGGAGGAGACACCAGTCCGTAACACAGGACCCTAAGGACACAAGAGCCACACTGCTACCTCTAGCCTGCCAAGGGGATCTCCCTTTACTACCGCAGAAGTAAAACCAACATCATCATCATCATCATCATCATCATCATCAGTGACTCACAGGTAGACAATGTAGTGGACAGAGGGAGGGAGGGAGGGAGGGACTGTTTCCGAGGCCGCTGAGAGAACAAGGGCCGGCTTTTACCGGCAGGCTCCGGGCTAAGAGCTTTCCCGATAACACCTCACTGAATTCTCACAACAACCTTGTAAGCTCTGGGCTATTATTATCATTTTATGACGAAGGAAACCCAGAGACCTGGGTCACACTGCTGGAAGGAGAAGAGCTAAGATCTCCACCCAGGACGTCTGACTCCAGGACATGCCTCCTAACCCGCGTTTTATCCGGTCTGCGCTCTCGGCCACTCTGTGTCTATGGAGGAAAGTGTGTCTGCGACTAATCCCATGGGAGCTGGAGATACAGACACCAAGAAGAGGAAAGGGACAGAGGACAGCTTCAGGAGAGCGAGCGACTGCTGCAGAGGAGCCAAGAGGAATTCAAATTTCCCCTAAATCTCCCTGCTTGCACTATTAAAAAAGAAAAAAAAATATATAGCACACACACACACAATTTCTAAGAAAGAGATGTGCGGTAAATGAAATAAAGGATAAGAGAGACGTACTAAGTATTAAACTAACTTAAAATCCAGTGGTGAGGCCAGATGTGGTGGCTGGTGCACTGGGAGGCTGAGACTGGAGGATCGCAGTTTCAAGGATAGTCTCAACAAGTAGTGAGACTCTCAGCAACCTAGCGAGACCCTGTTCCAAAACGAAAAATAAAAAGGGCTGGAGGTGTAGCTCAGAGGTACAATGTCCCTGGGTTCCATCCCCAGAACCACACCCACACACACATCCACACAACCACACCCACACATCCACACACACACACACACACACACACACACACACACACACACCCATCCAGGGGTGGACCCTGCAGATGTAGCGATATTCGGAGAGAAATGAACGGCAGCTTTACCTGAGGAAGAGGTTTTACGGTTCACAAGGGAAGTGCATTCTGTCTCGCAGGAGATAGTTAGAATAGAATACATGGACGGATAACATGAACATCACGGTCACCATAGAAACACATCCCAGAGTGGAAGGGAAGGGAAGAGAAGGGAATGGACGCTCTGGCTTATGAACTCCGCGGGTTCATGTGGGTGAGGGGCAAGGGTAGTTTGGGAACTCAGAGTGTGACAGGGCAGAGGTAAATTAGCACTTCTAAAAGCCCAACCAAGGCCGCTGGAAGGCCTGTCCACTGAATTTTATAAAAAAACCCAAAACAAATTCTAGAATTTTTTTTTTTTTGGTACTGGGGATTGAACCCAGGAGCATCGTACCTCTGAGCAACACCCCCAGCCCTTTTTATTTATTTTGACTGTTTTGAAGCAGGGTCTCGCTAAGTTGCTGAGGCTGCCGTGAACCTGCAGTCTTCCAGTCTCAGCCTCCCAGGCACTGGGATTCCAGGCCTGCGCCACCACCCCCAGCCAGATGCGTATTTTAACAATATTTCTCCCTAAACATCTTCCCCAGGAGGAAGTGAAGGGAGTTCCAACAAACTGCGCTTTGGTGACATCATTACTAAACCGTGAAATAGGAAAGCGGCAGTTAGGAAGGGGCCAGGATCCAGGGCTGTGACCAGCACCTTGTGCTGGAAAACACAAGCACAGGAGGTGACCCTCTAGCTTCCCACTGGACCATTTGTTGTTAAACAACAAACATAACAAGAAGCAGCGGGGACATCACCGGCCCCAACACAGCCTTTTAGCACATAAAAAAAAAAAAGTCACAGTTCAAGACAGCCTTGGTGTGTAAAGGGTGCCTGTGCTCATTCGGGCTTTGTCCACGTTGACTAACCCTGTCGCTGGGACCTAGGGCCTCTGGTGGGTGTGCGAGTCTCAGAAGTACTGGGGGCAGAGTCATAGGATAAGAGATTTGCCATGAAAAGACGGCAGGTGAAAGGGATTTTCAGCTCATGAAAAGTGTTTCCAACTCACAAAAATAAATTAAAGCCTGTTTCCCAGCAAACCCCTTAGCAAGAGGCGGACCTCGTAACGCAGACCTCTAGACTGAAAAGGCAAGAAACCGAGCCGCTTCCCTATGGGCAAGTGAGGCTAACACAGGCCACGGACACCGGAGACAGATCCACGAGCAGCCGGATGTCTTAAAGGATACGGTCGGTACCGGGAAACAAGGTTCTTCCAGTCAACAGCTCTGCCATGATGCATCCCACTGACCAGATGTCCACTGGCAAGATGAAAACAAAGGCACACATTGTCACCGTGGTCGCGCCTGGCCACAGCGGAACCAGAGCTACAGTTGAAGCACTCACATTGATATCTAAGACATTTGAGGTTCAACGTCATACTTTTTTTTCTTTTTTTGGTGGGGACTGAATTCAGGGGTGTTCAATGCCAGGTGTACCTCCAAGCTACACCCTCAGCCCTATTTTACTGTTATTTTGAAATGGGGTCTCACTAGGTTGAAGAGAGTCTCACTACTTGCTGAGGCTGTCCTTGAACCTGCGATCCTCCTGTCTCAGCCTCCCAAGTACTAGATTATAGGTGTGTGCCACCAAGCCTGGCTTTATACTCATTTTTATAGAAATAAACAAACTTATTAAAACCTTCACCCCAGTAAAGGACTTCATAGGTGTTAAGTCTGAACATATGTGAGGTAAAAGGACTAAGCTGTTCACAAAGGGTCAGCAGTTTCTTGTTGGCCAAGTAGTGGACCCCCGAGTACCATCAAGGGGTTAAGATGATGAACCGGTTGTCTTCAGGTAGAGGTACTCAGAGAATTATGTGGAACATCTAAATAAATAAACACTCAATTACTAAATCACACAGCTCGAAAGCTGTGTAGAAAAGCCCCACTTCCCACGTGAGCAAGTGAAATACTCTCTACAGGAAGGCTTTAAAAGGATGACTGCAGGAAGAAGTTCCCACCATCTCTACTATGACCCCCAAATGCATCCAACAGAGTATTTTTTTAATTTTAATTTTAATTTTTCTTGCGGTACTGGGATTGAACCCAGGGCATTCTACCTCTGAGCTCCACCCCCAGCCCTATTTTATTTTTATTTTGAAACAGGGTGTCACTAAGTTGCAGAGGGACCTTGCTCAGTTGCTGAGGCTGTTCTTGAACCTGCGGTCCTCGTATCTCAGCCTCCTAAGTCCTGGGATTACAGGCGTGCGCCCCCGCGCCCAGCTCAGCGTGGTCTTGACGAGGCCCTAAATAAGCACCGGAGCAGTACCTGTCTGGTTGTAATGCATCCAGTTCAACATGATCTCGGGAGCCCTGTACCACCTCGTGGCCACGTAGCCGGTCATCTCGTCGTCGGTGTGTCGCGCCAGTCCAAAATCCAGAATCTAAGGGGAAGAAGAGACATGAGGCGCTGGAACAGCAAACTGCTGAGACTTACAAGGCCGGCCGAGAGAATCTCTGCTATCTGTGTTACACAGACGGGATGGTACAGCACTTCCATAAGCAGACTTCTCGTCCAGGCCAAGAATGCAGGGTAACCACCGTACGAGAACTGTAAAACCACAACCCAAACAAAAATGTCTTTCCTCGAATTTACTCAAGAGCAATCAAACATATGTCCACACATAGGCTCGCATCTGAACGGTCACAGTGACTTTATCTTCCCCAACTGGAACTGAGGCCGATGCCCATAAAAGGTGGATGGACAAACATGTCTGATATGTTCACGAAACGGACTAGTACTCAGCAATAAAAAGAAGCAACTATTGATGCGCGGATTAGAAGCATTATACCAAGCAACAGCCAGACACACAAAAACACACACTACGATTCCGTTTATAGGAAACTCCAAGGAAGATTAATGTAGTGTAAAAAGCAGATCGATGGTTGCCTGGGGCCTAGATTAGGGGCGGAGAGGTGAAAATTACTAAGAACAGGCATAGGAAACCTTTTGAAGTGATGGAAATATTCTTTATGGTAGTTATAGTTACATGGATATATAAATTTGCCAAAAGGTAGACTTTTCTATGTACCTTTATTGCATGGTACTTGTTTTTTAAAAGTTGATTTAAAAAATGAATGAGGCTGCCGGGCGTGGTGGCGCACGCTTGTAATCCCAGTACTTTGGGAGGCGGAGACAGGAGGATCCGGGTTCGCGGCCAGCCTCAGCTCTCTCTCTGTCTCTCTCTCTCTCTCTACTTAGTGAGGCCCTCCACAACTTCGTGAGACCCGATTTCAAAATAAAGTATAAAAAACAGGGCCAGGGGTGTAGCGCAGAGGTAGAACGCCCCTGGGTTCAATCCCCAGTTCCGCAAAAAAATAAAAAAAAATAAATAATTCATTAAGCCGGGCATGGTGGTGCACGCCTGTAATCCCAGTACTTGGGAGGCTGAGACAGGAGAATCACAGGTTTGAGGACAGCCTCAGCAACTAAGCAAGACGGTCAGCAACCTAGAAAGACTCTGTTTCAAAAAGAAAAAAAAAATAAAAGGGCTGGGGGTGTAGCTTAGAGGTAGAACGCCCCTGAGTTCAACCCCCAGTACCACAAAAAAACCAAAACCCAAAACGAAAGAATAAGTAATACACTGCATTTCTAATTTAACTTCCTGTCAATTTCCAGATAAAAAGTCATGGCTTACAAATCCACTCCCTACAAAAGCGTGCCTGGTGAGTCAAACGTACAGTGTAGAAGAGGCCGGCAATCACTGTGTCTCTTCCTCTTACCTTCAGCTCGCAGTCCTCGTTCACGGCCAGGTTACTGGGCTTCAGGTCCTAAGAGGTAAACACAGAGAGGACACAATTAGCCTGTGATGCCTGAAACTCTCCCCACAGGTAACAGTGAGGACCCGACAACAGCAAGACCTCAGTCAGGTAAAAACAGCTAATTTCCATCTTTCCATCTGATTAATTGTTCTTTCTTCTTCCTTTTTTTTTTCCTGTGGTACTGGAGATTGAACCCAGGGGCATTCTACTTCTGAGCTACACCCCCAGACCTATTTTATTTTTTATTTGGAAAAAGGGTCTCGCCAGACTTGGTGGCGCACGCTTTTAATCCCAGTACTTGGGAGGCTGAGACCGGGGGATCCGGGTTCACGGCCAGCCTCAGCTACTTACTGAGACGCTGTTTCAAAATAAAGAAAAAAAGTAGGGCTGGGGGTGTAGCCTGGAGATAGAAGTCCCTGGGTTCAATCCCCGGTACCACACACACAAAAAGGGAGGGGGGTCTCACTAAGTTGCGGAGGGCCTCACTAAGTTGCTGAGGCTGGCCTTGAACCTGGGATTCTCCTGTCTCAGCCTCCAACTACTGGGATTACAGGTGTGGGCTACCACACCTGGCTTAATCTTTCTTTAATAAGTCTGAATTTAGAGCAAAGCTGTAATTAGTCAACACGCCTGTTGGGTGCAGTGGTGCACACCGGTAATCCCAGATCTTGGGAGGCTGAGACAGGAGGACTGCAGGTTTTAAGCCAGCCTCAGCAACATAGCGAAACCCTGTTTCCAAATGAAATAGGGCTGAAGGTGTAGCCCAGAGGTAGAAGGGCCCTGGGTTCCGTCCCTAGGATCACACACACACATCAGCACACCAATGGCTA
The DNA here is from genome assembly GCA_004027185.1 of Glis glis. NCBI lineage: Eukaryota > Metazoa > Chordata > Mammalia > Rodentia > Gliridae > Glis > Glis glis. The sequence continues at coordinate 42,601 of PVJS01000799.1, forward strand.
GAAGTTTAAGTTTAGACGAGGACTTTGGTGAGATGCCCTTTTCCACTCCTGACCCCACACCACAAAGCAATTTAATCGAAGTCACAATACATACCCTGTGGATTATGTCAGCTGAATGTATATACTGCAAAACAGAAAAGGAAACACCAGTTAAACGAAAGCTATCCCGCCTCCTGCTGCCACGGCCTACAACACCTTGGTGGCCCATCTTCATCATTGGTGAGAACTGCTAGCGCTCACAGCGGGGTGTGACAGCACTTCAATCATCAACATTCTGTCCATTCGCCATGACTATGATTTCCATAGCCATGGACTCCGGGCACACGAGCTTTCCGCCTATTTTCTGGTTGGTGCTGGGGGGCTCTGTAAGGACTTGGTGTTGCTAAATATCGAAGATGGTTTAATTTTAAAGCACTGTTTATCTGCTCCTCCCACAATTAAACTAGCCTCCTTGAGGAGTTCTTCAAAGCCTCAATATTACACTGACCAGATTGTATCAAGAAATTATTAATTTTTAGATTAACAACGAAAAATTCTTCTGCCTTAAATATGTGTGTGTGTGTGTGTGTGTGTGTGTGTGTGTGTGGTACTGGGAATTGAACCCAGGGGCATTCTATCTCCGAGCTACACCCCCAACCTGATTTTATTTTTATTTTGAAACAGGGTCTCACTAGGTTGATGAGAGTCTCACTACTGCTGAGGCTGTCCTCCAACCTGCAGTCCTCCTGTCTCGGCCTCCCAAGTACTGGGATGATAGGCGTGTGCCACCATGCCCGGATTCTGTCTCAGATATTTACACTGAAGTGTCTATGGCTGGGATGATGGTGCTTAAACTCGCCTTAAAGTGATCTGTGACTAAGCCATAGTTGTGGCCAGAGTGAACATCTGTGTTTGAATTTTTCCTAAGAAAAGCTGTTTGCTTATTTCTTTTAAAGCCCTAAATGGGAGGGAGGGAGGGGAAAAGAGAGGAAATTCACTTCTCAAATGTCTGCTGCCACGGTCCGTACCTTCAGACCTCGGAGGATCTGGTAGATCAGGAACTGCACGTGGTCGTCCGTCAGTTTCTGGCATTTCACGATGTTGTTCAGGTCAGCCCCCATAAGATGGGTCACCAGATACCTAGAAAGAACGCAGGATCACACATAATCCAGCACCCCGAGGCAAGTTCTTATCTTCACAAGACATTCCAGAGTTTTTAAGACAGAGACAGAGCTCAGTGGTAGAGCGCTTGCCTCACATGCCTGAGGTCCCAGTTTCCATTCCCAGTACTGCAAAAAAACATTATGTTTAGTGCTGGGAATGTAGCTCAGTGTCAACAGTGCTTGCCTCGCATGCGTCAGTCCCTAGGTTTGATCCTCAGGGACACACACACATACACACAAAAGTAATTTTTTAGCCAGGCACAGTGGTGCATGTCTGTAATTCCAGTATTTGGGAGGCTAAGACCGCAGGTTTGAGGACAGCCTCAGCAACATAGTGAGACCCTCAGCAACTTAGTAAGAACCTGTTTCAAAATGTAAATAATAATAATGATGATAGTAATGATAAAAGGGCCGGGGATGTGGCTCGAAGGCAGAATGTCCCTGGGTTCAAGCCATAATGATAACTAAAATCTCGGCAACTACTTATGGGGGGTCCTGACAGCAGAAGCTCATTTAACACCCCCATTCTAACTTGACCACCAGCCATTGAGTCTAAAAACTTTCATATTAATTCCTATTTGACTCATCTTTTCCCAGTTTCACTAAAGAAAAGACAAAGATGGAAGCCGGGCGTGGTGGTGCACGCTTGTAATCCCAGTACTTTGGGAGGCAGAGGCCGGAGGATCCGGGTTCGCGGCCAGCCTCAGCTCTCTCTCTCCCTGTCTCTCTCTCTCTTTACTTAGTGAG
>PVJS01000799.1:50901-114967 GCA_004027185.1 Glis glis
AGGTAGAAGACCCCTGGATTCAATCCCCAGTAACTCACTCACTCTCTCTCTCTCTCTCTCTCTCTCTCTCTCTCTCTCACACACACACACACACACACACACACACACACACACGTCAGAACTCAGCCAGAGCTCAGTGGGAGGGGCAGATTCCAGCTCGGCAGCCGCAGTGCTTGTGAAATGAATGTACAAACGCAACCGAATACACAACTTCACCCACTGTAGTTTGGTGGGTGGAAGTGTCGGTGGCCCTCACACAGATGACGGAGGCAGCGGCACTACGGTCAACGCAGCTCAACCTTCTCAACAGATGCGGCCTCAGTTAAGGTCTCTTCACGTAGAAAACGTCCGTCCGTCATCCAGTTCCAAATGCCAAATGAGGCCCCAGTTCAGCACCTGCCCAAGTGAGCCGATCGCCCAGTGCTTGGTCCAGGAACCTGCCCTCGTTAAACCCGAACGTGAGCGCTCGGGATGAAGCTCAGATCTGACTCAAATGTTTCCCAAAGTCATTCACAATAAGTTGCTGTCGTGCTTCTTCTACATTTAGGAAGAATATACAAAAATGATTATTCTGCAGCATCCTCTTTCCAAGCGTAGCCGCAGCAGGGCTCAACCTGTTACTCACATGCCTCGGGGAAGCTTCCAGGCATCTCCAGAAGCCGCCATATGGCACCCAGCAGGGCTGCAGGAAACAGCTTATTACGCTCGGCTACTGTTGACTTCTTCCTTTGCTTGTTTCTTTTTTCGTGGTGCTGGGGATTGAACGTAGGGGTATTCTACCTCTGAGTTATACCCCCATCCCCATTTTTTATTTTGAAACAGGGTCTCGCTAAGCTGCTGAGGGTCTCGCTAAGTCGCTGACGCTGACCTCAAACCTGCAATCGTCCTGTCTCAGCCTCCCAAGTACTGGGCTCATAGGCGTGCGCCACCATGCCTGGCTTGTTTCTTAAATGTCCGCTCAGCAGCAGGATCAAGGTTCTGGTGGCTGTGGACCAAACTGCGCTCTCTCTTCTACTCCCAGCCAAACCCTGTTCCAGTTCGGGTCTAATGGCGGGGACACGCGTTTTATTTTGTGACCTTTCCTCCTTCGCCTACCATTTCATCTTCTTTCTTTCTCCTTTCTCCTTTCTCCCCCCAGTCCCTTCCACAGACAGAACAGAAGCTCAAACATATGCCCCTGCTCACTTTGTGGGAAGAATCAAGCGGTGCCCGAACGCAGCCCAGGACACGGGAGCAGCCGCCGTGTCCTTCACCACAGCAGTGAGGGGGAGGCGCTGTCGTCTCGATGCTGGCTGACCCCCGAACGTCCCCATGTTGAAGGCCTGGTCCCCAGGTGCCACTCAGAAGGTGGTGGAACCCTTAGAAGGTGGGGCTGGTGGAGGGTCTTTAGGTCAGGAGGTCATGCCCTTAAAGGGGATGATGGGGTCCCATCCCCCCTCTTCTGCTCCTGCCCACGAGATAAGCAGTTTTGCTCTGCTGTGCACACCTCCCTCCCCCACTGCCACCCAGAACCACCGCCAGAGGCCTAAAACCCTCTAAAATCCACCGGCCAAAATAAACCTTTTCTCTCTATATGTTAATCATCTCAGGCATTTTGCTATAGGGACACATGGGTTTCTGCACATGGGTTAAGGAAGAGCAGTCGCGATCGACAGCTGTTTGGCTTTTGTAGCAAAGGTGTCCCATCTCTCTATGGTAGAGTGCGTCTATGGCACGCAGACAGGGAGGTGTGTTCATTCTGATGCTAGAGGAAGCTACTGAGCAGAGAGCTTGTACAAGCACAGAACGCCTGCTGGAATCTGTCTTGCACTCACGCACGTGCCGGCCTGGCCAGGTATGCGGAGGCAATAACGACCCCAACAGGGCCAGGAGCGGGTGGATAAATGCCCCATGTAAGGTGAGCTCTGCTGAGCTTCTTATCCCAGAGGCTTGCAGCCCATGGCTGACAGTGGGGACCAGGTCAGTAACAAGGCCTTGGGGAAGCTTGCACTCCTTCCCTGTTTCATTTTTCCCTGGCCCTCTGCTAGTGGTTTCCGGGACTTCCAGGGGGGATCCTAGGTTACAACAATACAGATGGTCACAAAACTGGGAGAAGGAGCCTTTCTCAACGTGTAGGGTCTGCCCTTGTCCTAGTACAAAAACGGAACACCTCCAAGATCAGCATGTACTTCTAGTATCATCTCCCACACGCACATGCGATAACAGAGCAAACAGCCCGTGTGGAACCCGGGGCTCCACTGCATTCCTCAAACGTCACCTTTAAAACTGGGTTAGGCCGGGCGTGGTGGCGCATGCTTGTAATCCCAGTACTTTGGGAGGCGGAGACCGGAGGATCCGGGTTCGTGGCCAGCCTCAGCTCGCGCGCGCTCTCTCTCTCTCTCTCTCTCTCTCTCTCTCTCTCTCCCTCTCTTTCTCTCTCTACTTAGTGAGGCTCTCTGCAACTTCGTGAGACCTGGTTTCAAAATAAAGTATAAAAAATAGGGCCGGGGGTGTAGCATGGAGGTAGAACACCCCTGGGTTCAATCCCCGGTACTGCAAAAAAAAAAAAAAAAAAAAAAGCTGGAATAGGCCAGGAGTGGGGGCATACACCTGTATATAATCCCAGTGCTTGGGAGGCTGAGACAGGAGGATCCAGGTTCGCAGCCAGCCTCAGCAACTTAGTGAGGCCCTCTACAACTTAGTGAGACCCTGTTTCATAATAAAAAATAAAATAGGGCCAGGGGGTATAGCTCAGAGATAGATTGCCCCTGGGTTCAATCCCCAGTACCACAAAAAATTAAAATAAATAGGCTAAAACAGGCATTTTGAGAAGAAAAACCTTAATAAAACTTCCGCTACTCTCTTCTCCATGGGACTTTTATAAGAATGCAACACTGGCTCTCCAAGTGGGCACAATGTGCCTAGCGTGACAGGAATACTAAAATGCACCAACTGTGATACGCATCTTCTGTGTCCATCCACCCCGCAGAAGACTCAGGTAACAGGAATAAAGAATGCTCTGAAGTATGCGTAACATTAAATGGCCCAGGATCAGAAGTGGACCGCTAATCTTCACCCTCTAGCGGAAGAAGGCCAAGTACAAGAGGTACTCACACATCATTGAATTCCTCCAGAGACCGTGCGGGCGTGAAAACATCCAACAGACCAATTACCTATAAAAACAACAACAACATAAAAATCAAGCAGTAAATAAATATTGATCTGACTATAGTACCCATCAGGACTTAATCATTTTAAATGAAACTAATTTCAAATCCAGCTCCCTCGGTGGATCACACCACAGCATCATGTCCTCAATAACTCCAACTGCTTTCCCATTCAAATCATGCTTTTGAGTTTTATTTGTTAATATCACTTCTCATAATGGCCTATTTTGTCATTAAAAATCTTCATCTGCCAGGCGTGGTGGCGCACGCTTGTAATCCCAGTACTTTGGGAGGCGGAGACCGGAGGATCCGGGTTCGCGGCCAGCCTCAGAGCTCTCTCTCTCTCTCTCTCTCTCTCTCTCTCTACTTAGTGAGGCCCTCCGCAACTTTGTGAGACCCGGTTTCAAAATAAAGTATAAAAAATAGGGCCAGGGGCGTAGCGCGGAGGTAGAACGCCCCTACGTTCAATCCCTGGTACCGCAAAAAAACAAAAAACAAAAAACTTCATCTGTTAAGACTTTGGTCATATGGAGTCAACAGATCATGTGAAGGCAATGAGGTTCAGGGTTCCTCCTGCCTTGTGCCCTGTGTGCGCAGTCCAATGAACTTACAAACAAAAAAGTCATGTTCCTTCAGTTGTTTTATTTGTGTGTGTGTGTGTGTGTGTGTGTGTGTGTGTGTGTGTGTGTGTAGCATTGGGGATTGAACCCAGGGGCATTCTACCTCTGGGCTACACCCCCAGCCCTATTTTTTATTCTTTATTTTGAAACAGGGTCTTACTAAGTTGTGGAGGGCCTCACTAAGTAGCTGAGGCTGGCCGCGAACCTGCAATCCTCCTGTCTCAGCCTCCCAAGTACTGGGATGACAAGCGTGCGCCACCACGCCCGGCTCAAAACTGACATTTTTAAAGCCCCCAAATAGCCTTGGAAAAAACAATACAGAAAAGCAGACTAGTAAATACCCCGCCAAATTTTAACTTCCCCCAAAGGAAAATATTTACGATATTGAGTACATTTAACACAAGTCCACCAAACACAAGGGCAATTTTATGAAACGACCCATGCTGCCACGGTTTTTTCGTTTGTTTTCTTTTGCAGGGCTGGCGATTGAACCCGGGGCCTTGCGCGTGGGAGGCGAGTGTTCTACCACTGGTGTTGAGGCACTTTTAACTTTTCTGTGCGGGGGCCTTTACAGAATACTTCTCCTCCATTCCCGGTATTTATGGAGTATTAATCATAAGGAAAATACTGTAAAAGAAGTTTCCCCGCATTAAAATAGACCTGGAGTACATGTTAGGAATATTCCATCGTCTACTCAATTCTCACTTCTTAAATGGAAATTCCCTTTTAATTCAAGCCATATTCTAGCCCATTTCCTTAACCCTGCCACTACACTACTTCAATCACCTAAAAGTAGCCTAGGAATCAAATTTTTAGAAAAGACTTTTCTTGTGTGCGTGTGGTCCTGTGGATGGAGCCCAGGGGCATTCTACCTCCCAGCTACACCCTCAGCCCTTTTTATGTTTTGTTTTGAAACAGGGTCTCTCTAGGTTGCTGAGAGTCTTGCTATATTGCTGAAGCTGTCTTCAAACCTGCGATCCTCCTGTCTCAGCCTCCCAAGTACTAGGATCACAGGAGTGTGCTGCCACACCCGGCTTAGAAAGGACATTTATAATACAAACAAGCAAAAATTATCTCGAATGATTACCCTACCATGGTCCAAAGGTTGATGCATAGAAATAATACATTTTTATTAAGTTGGTACACAACCAAAAATAAACACACTTTGCAATCAAAGATAACATTCAATGTCTTTAACATAACCCTATCAAAAACAATCACTTGTTTATTGCCATGGTAAATTAAAGCTAAAGCTTTCTCAGACAAAAAAAAAAAAATTTTTTTTGGCAATGGGGATTGAACCCAGGGGCAGCATTTTACCAACAAGCTACACCCCAGCCCTATTTTTTTTTTTTTTTTTGCGGTACCAGGGATTGAACCCAGGAGTGTTCTACCTCTGAGCTACACCCCCGGCCCTATTTTTATACTTTATTTTGAAACCGGGTCTCACGAAGTTGCGGAGGGCCTCACTAAGTAGCTGAGGCTGGCCGCGAACCTGCGATCCTCCTGTCTCAGCCTCCCAAGTACTGGATCACAGGCGTGCGCCACCACGCCCGCTCCCTTAACTATTTTTCAATTTCCAGATGTACAGCTCTCCAGGCCGAGTAGGCGATCCCTGCAGTAACTGCGCAGGGAGCAGGAGAATGCAGCTGGCCGCCGCCGCTTGTGAATGGTCCTTCGAGCATGTGGCCATGAGCAGGAGGCCGCGAGTTCAACAGGGAGCAGGCAGCTGCCTCTGCTCAGAGGGTAGCTCTCTAGGTCGCAGGAGCCATCCCTTAGCACCACTCACCCGGGTGATCACTGCGTAGCTGCCATTCCTTGTCACTAATAAAAGGAATAGCTCAAGATGAGAGACCCATGGGGGCCAGGAGTGTTTCTGTATAAAAGATTACATATACATTCTAGATTAAGGAAAAAAATTATGTTGAAAATCTCCCCCTTTTTTTTTTGGTGCTGGGGGTTGAATCCAGGGGCACTCTACCTCCAAGTTACACCCCCAGCCCTTTTATTTTTTATTTGGAAACAGGTGTCTTGCTAAGTTGTTGGGGCTGATCTCCAGCCTGTGATCCTCCTGTCTCAGCCTCCCAAGGACTGGGATTACAGATGTGCACCACCACATGCCTGGCTTCAAAGGCTTGGTTCTTCGCTGTGTAAAACTACTTTTACATTGTAAGCTCCTACAAGATGTTTGCAGAAGGGGCTGAAAGGCAGGAGATTTTCTGCACTATGTCAGTCTTCTGGCGTCAATGCATTTCTCTTTCAAACACCTGTCAAGGGTAGAGAACCATGCAGCGTGCAGTCCTGTGCCGCCATCTGCTCACAGATACAAATCACTCGTGTCTAAGTATGGATCACCTCTACTGCTAGAACCTAAACTTCCTCGTATAGAAAAATAGACTGCAGCCAGAAGTGAGGGCGCAGGTTTGTAAGCGCAGTACTGGGAGGCTGAGACAAGGACGACTGCAGGTTCAAAGCCAGCCTCAGAAACTTAGGGAGACCTTGTTTCAAAATAAAATAAAATAGGGCTGTGGGTGTAGCTCAGAGGTAGAATGCCCCTGGGTCGAATCCCCAGTGCCACAATAAATAAATAAATACACCTATACAGACATACGTAAGATGAACTGCTAATAAGCTACTTATAAAACATCTTATATAGCCCGGAGGTAGAAAGCCCCGGGTTCCACACTCAGAACTAAAAAAAAAAAAAAAAAAAAAAGTCTCTGTAGAAAAGCAAAGCAATCACATTGGAGCCCTGGTAATCGCCCATGCTAGATGTTCTTAAGTGAGCAACAACTATGCCAGTGGGTCCCGGGGCCTCGAGAGGGGCTCTGGGGTTCCACAGCTGCTCAACCTCCATTCCATTTTTAAAATATTCTTTATACTTAAAAAGCTGTAATGAGCTGGGCGTGGTGGTGCATGCTTGTAGTCCTAGTACTTGGGAGGCTGAGACCGGAGGATCCGGGTTCGCGGCCAGCCTCAGCTCTCTCTTTCTCTCTCTCTCTCTCTACCTAGTGAGGCCCTCCGCAACTTCGTGAGACCCGGTTTCCAAATAAAGTATCAAAAATAGGGCCGGGGGTGTAGCGCGGAGGTAGAACGCCCCTGCGTCCAATCCCCGGTACCGCAAAAACAAAAACAAAAAAAACAAAGCTGTAACGACGTTTCTGTCACAATTATTAATGTGTAATGAAAGACAGCGTACACACGCAAATGTGTTCTAAACCAAATGTCAACACCTGGGTGAAGTTGTTGGGCCACTCTGATGTTACACAGACCAGGAATAAACTTCCCCTGCGGCTTTTTCCATGAATCTCTACTTCTTGTAAATTCTTCACTGATTAGGAAGGCTACAGCTTTGCACTACAATTTTTTTTGGTACTGGGACTTACTTGAACCCAAGGGCATTCTACCTCCAAACTACACCCCCAGCCCTTTTTATGTTTTATTTTGAGACTAGATCCTGGGCCTGAACCTTTTGTTTCAAAACAAAAAAATAAAAAGGAGCTGGGTGTGGTGGTGCACACCTGTAGTCCCAGTACTTAGGAGGCTGAGACAGGAGAATCACAGGTCTGAGGCCAGCCTCAGAAATGTAGTGAGGCTTTCAGAAACCTAGCAATACTGTATTTCCAAACAAAAAAAATAGATAGGGCTGGGAGTATAGCTCAGAGGTAGAATGCCCCTGGGTTCAAGTTCCAGTACAAAAAAAAAAAAAGAAGAAGAAGAAAATAAGATTTTTTTTTAATAGTATGCAATCAAGCCAGGCATGGTGGCACATGCCTGTAATCCCAGTACTTGTGAGGCTGAAACAGGAGGATCACAGGTTCATGGCCAGACTCAGCAACTTAGTGAGACCCTGTTTCAAAAAATAAAGAATAATCCGGGCATGGTGACTCACGCTTGTAATCCCAGTACTTGGGAGGCTGAGAGAGGAGGATGACAGATTCAAGGTCAGTCTTGGCAAGTAGTGAGACTCTCTTCAACCTAGCGAGACCCTGTTTCAAAATAAAAATAAAATCGGGCTGGGGGTGTAGCTTGGAGGTAGAACGCCCCTGAGTTCAATCCACAGTACAGGCCCAAAAATACAAAATGTATAGTATGCAATCAAAATAAAACATGGAAATAAATAAAAAGCCACAGCTGAGCCGGGGGTGGTGGCGCACGCTTGTAAGCCCAGGACTTGGGAGGCTGAGACCGGAGGATCCGGGTTCACGGACAGCCTGCTACTTAGTGAGGCCCTCTGCAACTTAGTGAGACCCTGTTTCAAAATAAGGAATAAAAAAATTGGGCTGGGGTGTAGCTCGGAGGTAGAATGCCCCTGGGTTCAAACCCAGTACTGCAAAAAAAAATTTTAAAAAGCACAGCTGTGATTTTAACAGTATCGGTGATCTAATTACAAATTTAAGCCTCATGTTCCCAACTGAGCAGGAACTTGTGTAAAGAAACAACTGGACGCTAATCATGTACCACTTAATCTGTGACTTTTTTTCTTACTCTGGAGAAAAAAGTTCAATCAATAAAAAAAGAAAGTCTGAGCTGGGCATGGTGGTGGATGCCTGTAACCCAAGTACGTGGGAGGCCAAGACAGGAGGATCGCAGGTTCCAGGACAGTCTCAGCAAGTAGTAAGACTCCCAGCAACCTAGTAAGACCCTCTTTCAAAATAAAAATAAAATAGGGCTGGGGGTGTAGCCCCATGGTAGAACACCCCTGGGTTCAATCCCCAGTACCACACACACAAAAAAGGAAAATTCTTTTAATATTTTCTTTTAAACATGCCTAAAAATTTGTGTTGTGTTTCATGATATATCCTCTTTTATTCTAAAGCTTAAAAAAATGCTTCCCTTCTAAAAAATCTTTGTGTAGAACTAGAACTCTGAGACTTGACGGACAGGACCCAGTGGCTGCTAACAGGCTTCGATGCGCTCCGACATAGCGTTCCCGTGCGCCCCGATTCCAACACACGGTCCTATGGTTCCCAGAGCAGAGCACACTCTCCTGGGACTGCTGACTTACGTTTTCGTGTTTCATGTGCTTCAGCAGCCGCAACTCCCTGTAGGTCCTCTTGGCATGAATGATGGACTGAAACGGCCGGGACAGCTTCTTCACCGCCACGCGCAACCCAGTTTTTGTGTCAAAAGCCGCACTGAGGGGGAAAAAAGAAAAACAAAAACAAGCCCGCCATTAAAAGCGCTCTAAATGCCATTTTTAAACATTCACAAGGCTATTTTGTTTCCAAATTAAATGGGTCTATAACAAAATTCAAAAAAAGAGAAAAACTAAAATTACCTATATTCCCATTATCCAAAGAAAGTCTTTATTATTTTTGGTGTTTCCATTTATTTATTATTTTATTTATTTATTTATTTATTTATTTATTTATTATTTATTCATTTGTTTATTTTTGTGGTACTGGGATTTGAACCCAGAGACATTCTACCTCTGAACTACACCTAGAGCCCTATTTTTATTTTATTTTATTATTTTGATATACAGTCTAAGTTGCTGAGGGTCTCGCTAAATTGCTGAGGCTGTCCTCAAACCTGTGATCCTTCTGTCTCAGCCTCCCCAAGTACTGGGATTACAGGCATGCACGACCACTCCTGGCTTTCTTCTAGTTTTTTCTACACATCTAAATCAGGGGCTGGCAAATTCTTTTTCCATAAAGGGCCAGATGGTAGTGTTTTGGATTTTGTGCATCCTAAGGTCTCGGTCATCACTACTCAACTAGTGATTATAGCCAGAAAGCAGCCAGACGATATGCTAAAGAACTGGCCTGCGTTCTAATACACTTTACAAAGAAGGGCAGTGGGCTGACACAAAGGAGCCAACGCACCAACAGACGCAGTTCTGGATTCTGCCTGTCTTCTCTGCTGGGCCTCCCTGGCACTCAGCCATCACCTGTGCGATGAGAGCACAGGCCTCGGAAGCCCGCTTTCAGGAAAATGAGCCGCTGGGATTCTTTCTCTTTTTTTTTTTGCGGTACTGGGCATTGAACCCAGGGGTATTCTACCTCTGAGCTGCATCCCCAGCCCTATTTTTTATTCTTTATTTTGAAACAGGGTCTCACTAAGTTGCGAGGGCCTCACTAAGTAGCTGAGGCTGGTCGCGAACCTGGATTCTCCTGTCTCAGCCTCCTAAGTACTGGGATTACAAGCGTGCACCACCATGCCCGGCTCGAACCCAGGGGTATTCTACCTCTGAGCTACACTCTAAGTTGCTGAAGCTGGCCTTGAACCTATGATCCTTCTGTCTCAGCCTCCCAAGTGCTGGGAGTACAAGCGTGCGCCATCACACATGGCTTGGCATAATTATCTCTTGGGTACTTGTAAAGTAGATGGCAGGTCCTAGAGGCTGACAGACAGTAGGGACGAGTCAGCAAACCCCTACCCTGCGGTGGGCTGGGAGAGCAGAATAATAATTTCAACTAGGGATGGATGCTAGGATGAAATGAGACAAGGTGACAGGAGGCAGAGTGACTGAAAGCCAGCACAGGGAGCCGGGCATGGTGGCACACACCTGCCATCCCAATACTTGGGAGGCTGAGACAGGAGGACTGCAGGTTCTAGGCCGGCCTCAGCAACCCAGCGAGACCCTATTTGCTAACAAAAAATAAAACAGGGCTGGGGGTGTAGCTCAGAGGTCCCTGGGTTTCCACCCCAGTGCCACAAAAAAAAAAAGACGGACGGACGGACGGACGGACGGACGGAAGGAAGGAAGGAAGGAAAGAATCCAACACAGTGCTCCTCCTTTAGCTAGGATGTCTGAGGACGTTCATTTGGGTTCAGACCTGCACAACAGAGCTGCAGTAGCCAGGTAAAGACATGAGGGAATCAGCTTGGAGCAAAAGTAATGGTGGCAAGTTTAGCGTGTGGAGTCTACACCACAACAAGGGACTCTCCTGAGCCCTTCCTTTTCTTAAAATAGCTGTTTTAGTCCTCCATGCCCCCATGAGGTCAGGATTGCTGTTCCCTAATCACAAGTAAGGACTGATGCACAGAGAGGCTAGCTCCTGGCCCGGGGCCACAAAACGCAAGCTGGGGATGCAGGGTGACCCCCTGGCCAGGTGGCCTCTCGCAAGAGCAGGTGCTAGGAGACCAGTGAGGAATGAAACAGAAGGAGAGGGGGTGTCACCCTGGAGTGACACAAGCAGAAAGGAGCCCAGGGCGCCAGGAAGAGCAGCAAGGGAGGAGGTCAGAGACCAGAGGCCAGACCTTGCAAGAAATAGATGTGATGGGTGTTTTAGGTATTTTTAGAAATTGTCTGAGCAAATTCCATCATGCCTCACCCTCCTGTTTATCTCAGTCTCATGAGCTGACCTAAGTCTAACCTAAGACTTTCTGGCTATCTATTCTCACCAAACAGTCACTTTATTGTGGTACTGGGGATTGAGCCCTGGGGCGTTCTGCCTCTGAGCCACACCCCCAGCCCTTTTAAACTTTTTATTTAGAAACAGGGTGTCACTAAGTTGCTGAGAGCCTCACTAATTTGCAGAGGCTGGCTGTGAATCTGTGATTCCTGTCTCAGCCTCCTGAGTACTGAGATTACAGGCGTGCGCGACCACGCCTGGTGACCAAACTTTCTCTTATCACTCTGTACTTACTCTAGGGCTGCCCTCGCCTTACTCCCAAACCTTTGCAAATGCCCTCACGCTTCAACTCCCGATTTGTGATACACTCCTGTTCAGCCTCTTTTCTGAACCTTCCCATTCTCTATGTAAAACCAAGCTGGTACCTTGAAAACACTCATTCTCTGGGAGTCCTGCCATTAGAGGGCGCTCTCCCCCAGCAAGGGTACTTGGTGGGGTGGATGTCTTCCTTGCGTACAAATACTATTTCAAGACCACTACTATCCTTTTAAGAAGCCCCTGCTCACCAGGCTGATAAAATCATCCCTCTATGCTGCTGTTATCTACTGACCTGGAATTTTCCATCATCCACCCAAAAGTTAGCTCCTATCTGAAAGTTTCTCTCCATTCCCAACTTGTCACGGTTCTTGGCAACCTCAGCACCCAGGTGGAAGGCATGTGCAATGTCCGGTTTCCTGGCCTCTCTAGGAAACTCCACCTCATCCAACCACCCTCGCTGCCACGCCCTGCCCCCCCCAGTCCCACCCAAAACGGCCTCGCCCACAAAACCTTGCACGCCAGCATTCTTCTATGGCAATCTGCCTATCTATCTCTTAGTTTATTTGCACTTGACAACAGCAATTTGTTGACCTAATCATTAGTTGCCTGTTTCTATCCTTCAGCTCTTCCCTGTCTTCATCTCCCTTCTTGCTCAATAAGGATAATTACTCCTCCCTCTCCCTCTCTCTCACCTGGATGAACTCTAACCTCAGGTGATGCCAACCATTTAATTCTCCATATCTGAATCCAAGGAACTAACTGTGGTTGAAGGGGAAAAAAAAGAATGGAAGTCATACAGATGGGTTGCATTCTTATCTCTGACCTTCACTTCGCTCTCAATCTTGCCTCTTTTCTGCTAAGTTCCTATTCTTACTCCAAAGCAATCACTTGACATCTCTCGAGAACCCCCGGCTCACTTGCCTCCCTCAGAGCTGCGCCTGCCTTCACTAAGAAAACAGAAGCCCCGATGGGGAGCTCCACCTGCCTCCCTCTAAATCCACGAAGCCCGCGTCTTCTATCTGGCTGTAACTGAGGACGCACGCGCCTTCGTATCAGAGCCCCAGGCCTCCACGTGGGCGTCGCTTCCTCATCCCCTTCCTCCCCCTGCATCATGAGTTCTCCAGATCTGCAGGGTCATTCTTAGCATAAAGATGCTCTAGTTCTTTCTCAACTTCAACAGACAACTCGCCTCGATGGAATGGCTCCTGTCATGATGAGATACAGAATGTCCCCAGAAGAGCTCATGGATCAAAGCTCAGAGTTGATGCAATTAAGCCCTGGGGGCTGTAATCTCATCAATGGCTAGACCATCGTAGTGGATTTACTGGGTGGTCACCTAGGCAGGTGGGGTGTGGCTGGAGAAGGTGGGCCCTTGGCGGTGTGGCCTGAGGGACTGTGCTTGTGTCTTTGCCCTTGTTTGCTGGCTCTCTCTTGCATCCAGCCTCTGTGATGTGAGAACAGAACCCTTGCTCTTTCCCTCTCTCTGCTTCCCGCCACCACCATGCCCTGCGCTCCCCAGACTGAACCCCGAAATCTTCAAAAACTGAGCAAATAAATCTTCTCTCCTCTAAGTCGTGTGGTCAGTTGTTTTGTATTATAGCAGTGAAACTGTTGGTCGAGACATCTCCCTGCACAGTTAAAGTTCTCAAAAAACAAGTCACCTACACCCAAGTTTCTCAAAGAAGAGGAAGCAGCAGGCTCGATCCCACCGACTCAGGAGCTCCGAGGTGGGCTGTCTGCACTTCCAGCCCATTCGTCACACATTCCAGCACACACTCAAGTCTGAGAACCACTAGTCTACACCTCTGCTGCTCAACGTGTGTCCTCCACGGACCAGCAGCATTGGCATTATCTAAAAGCTCGCTGCAAACGCAGAATCTTGGACCCCAAAGTAGAATCTACATTTTGCCAAGCTCTCCGGGGATTTGTGTAGCTCTTAAGGCTTGGGAGGCACAGACAGACACGACCGTGGCCTTCCTCAACACCCATCTATTCCTTCTTCAATCCATTCCTCTGCAACTGTGCTGAGGACCTCCGCTACCAAACCCAGGGCCACGCTGCCGGATGAGTGACAGACACGGACTACTTCTCCTTCCTCTGACACTCTCCCCCCTACAGCCTCGTTGACCAACCGACATTGGTTTTCTAGGACTGCTGTGTCCACCATGAGCTTCATCTACTCAAGCTCCCAAGGATGGCGGGAGTCAGGGACGCACGGTCCTGCGCCCTCTCCCTCCTCTCTCCCACAGTCTCCTTCTGGGTGACCTCATCTGTACCCGTGACTCCAAATTCAACATCATCCAGTACTGAAAACGCCCAAACCCATGTCTCTTACCGAAATCTCATGAGTTAAAATGAAATGACATCTATATATTGTTTTTTTTTTCGGTACCGGGGATTGAACCCAGGGGCGTTCTACCTCCGCGCTACACCCCCGGCCCTATTTTTTATACTTTATTTTGAAACTGGGTCTCACAAAGTTGCGGAGGCCCTCACTAAGTAGAGAGAGAGAGAAAGAGAGAGAGAGACAGGGAGAGAGAGAGAGCTGAGGCTGGCTGCAAACCCGGATCCTCTGGTCTCTGCCTCCCAAAGTCCTGGGATTACAAGCGTGTGCCACCACGCCCAGCTTGACATCTATATATTGAAAACCCCCAAATCTATGTCTCAACTGAAATCTCTTCTGAGCCAACTGCTTGCCACATATATATATTTTTTCTTTGGTACTGTGGATTGAACCCAAGGGTCATTCTACCTCCGAGCTATACCCCAGCACTATCTATCTATCTATCTATCTATCTATCTATCTATCATCTTGTGGTGCTCAGGATAAAACCCAGGGGAATTCTAACTCCCAACAACACTTCCAGCCCTATTTGGAAACAGAGTCTCACTAGGTTGTTGAGGGCCTAGGTTGCTGAGGCTGGCTTCAAACCTGCAATCCTCCTATCTCAGCCTGGCTTATTTTTTATTTTGAAATAGGGACTCACTAAGTTGCTGAGGCTGGCCTCGAACCTGCAAATCTTTTTGTCTTGGCCTCCCAGTTAAGTACTGGGATTACACGTTTTCACATGAAAGACACATAGCTCCTTAAACTTAGTGTGATCACACACACACACACACACACACACACACCCCGCCACCACCAGCTATTCCTCTTCCAGTCTCTGTTATCTCAGTAAATGTACTGTTCATCCAGCTGCTCAAGCCAGAAATGTGAGCAGCGCCCCTGCTTTCCCCTCTTCTTCCAGCTCCGCCCCCACCCAAATCTATCAGCCAGTTTTGTGGCTTCTACCTCCCAAATCCATCTCCAATTTGCCTCTCTCCATTCCACCACCACCACCACATTAGTCCACGTCATCCCCATCACCAACCTGGCTTCTCACGCGGGACTCCCTGCTCTGTCTTGCCCCTTCTGATAGATTCTGTACTATCTAGAGATCCAATACAATCTTTAAAAAATATAAATTCGACCACACCACTCATCTGCTTGAAACTTCAAGGAGCTTCCTTGGCATCAGAATAAAATGTAAATTTCTCTTTTATAATATATTTTGATGGATGCACTATTAATTCTATATCACAGCGAGGGTCCACGTGACACAAACATACATGCACACAGCACTTGGTGTGGTTCCTTCCGATCCCTCCAGGCCCCCGCCACACACTCGCTGGAGAGACTGGTAGTGATACCTTCATGTATGGACACAGCGTTATTTGAACTGCCTTCATCAACCTGCTTTCCCCTCCCCTTCCACTACCCACTGGTCTGTCTCCTCCGCCGACTGAAGTCCCCGTTCTTTCCGATTTTCTCTCTAGCTTCCACATATGAGAAAACACAGCACCCTTGACTTTCCCAGGCTGGCTGCTCTCACTCAGCATCACGTTCTCTAGTTCATCCATTCTCCCGCAAATGACATCATGTTGCTCTTCTAACAGGCTCATTTCTTATCATGGCCTACAAGGCTCAGGTGACTGGACCCTGCCTTCCGAGTTTCCGGGTTACTCCTACCACTCCGTGCCCCCCCAACTGATCTGAGCGCAGGCCCCTGATCTGAGCATGCCAGCAGCTTTCAGTTCCTTAAACTACGCACACAGGCTGCTCTGGCTCCCGGGACTCTCCTTGTCCCGCCCCATAGCACCCAGGACTAAAGCCTTCACCTCCAAGCACTGGCTTAGTCACTCCCATTGCTGGGTCCTAACACCTCGCGAGTCCCTCCCTCCCCATCCCTCTTTAATAAAGGGAGGGGTTCTCCTCTACTCCCCTTGCTCCTACTAACCCATGAAACAAGAACTCCTTCCCTCGGAAGTACCAAGTTCGTGGTCTTTACTGCTCTCTAAACTCAGTTCTCTAAACTGGTTCCGGAGGAGGGAAAGGATCCTGGCGCCTGTGTGACGGGCCTCCCGGGCCTCCCAGCCTCCCCACGGGGCCTGACTCCTGCAGCTGTGCTTTCTCCTCCAACAGCCAGAGGTGAGAGGTGGCGGGCGGGGGAGCGGGGACCCTGCAAGTCCACTTCAGAGCCAAGGAACCAGAAGCCCACCCGAATGGCCTGCCCAAGCCACGCTCCTGGCCTGCTGACCAGTAACACGGTCCACACTGCTACCTCCATTCCGCTCCTGCCCTCTAGTGCGAGAGGCAGCCTAGGGTCCATCAGTACCCTACAGAACCAACGTGCCTAATGATTATGATACACTTCTACCACCCAGCCACGCAGTTACATAAAGGTCAGAGACTTCAATTTCAGTTCTGCCACTTAATAGCTGTACAATCTTAAGAAAGTTAATTAAACTCTGTCAACCTCATATATGAAATGAGGCGAATGTTTACATCTCGTCTGTAGGGCATCTGTTAGGATTCAAGGTGGTAACTTTTATAGTGGGTTTAGCAGAGCCTGGTCTATGGTAAAGTGCCAACATTACATATTAATAACGTCTGCCTTTCCCACCCATCCTAGGCATCCTGAGGACAGGAAATATATCTATTTTATTCATTCACATAGAACTTAGAACAATACCGGCACTGGTATAGTCTCAAGAAATGCTTAACAATAGCATAATGTACGGAGTATTATATACTGTATTTCAAAATGTGAAAGAAAAACTTCAGACTCTTCCATCAGTTTTTATAAATCCCATATCATCCAACAAGAAATTGATATTGTTAAAAACTAACATTTAGCTAGGCATGGTGGCCCATACCTGTAATCCCGGTGCTTGGGAGGCTGAGACAGGAGGATCACAGGTTCACAGTCAGCCTGACAAGACCCTGCTTCAAATAAAAAATAATGTTGGGGCTGAGGCTCAGAGGTAGAACGCCCCTGGGTTCAACTCCCGGTACCCCCCCAAAAAAGACATTATAATTCCCGCTTCTTGGATGAGCAGTCTGAGGCACAAAAAGGTTAAACAACCAGGGGGTAAGTAGAAAATGGCAGGCCTGGGTTCAAATTCAGGTAGTGTGCTTTCAGCGTGAACCCTGCACCACTATACCATGATGGACAAACAAGTTCAACTCTGCTAGCAGTTCAATCCATTTAAATATAGTCTAGCTGGGCATGGTGGCCCACACCTGTAATCCCAGTACTTGGGTGGTTGAGACAGGAGGATCGCAGGTTTTATTCAGTCAGCCTCAGCAATTTAGTGAGGCTCTCGTCAACCTAGTGAGACCCTGTTTCAAAAATAAAAATATAGCCGGGCGTGGTGGTGCACGCTTGTAATCCCAGTACTTTGGGAGGCGGAGACCGGAGGATCTGGGTTCGCAGCCAGCCTCAGCTCTCTCTCTCTTTCTCCCTGTCTCTCTCTCTCTGTCTGTCCTTAGTGAGGCCCTCCGCAACTTCGTGAGACCTGGTTTCAAAATAAAGTATAAAAAATAGGGCCGGGGGCGTAGCGCGGAGGTAGAACGCCCCTGCATTCAATCCCCAGTACCGCAAAAAAAAAAAAAAAATAGTAATAATAATAATAAAAATAAAAACAAAAATGAAAATAAAAATATAAAATAGGGCTGGAGGTGTAGCTTGGAGGTAGGATGCCCCTGGGTTCAATCCCCAGTACCACACTCTTCCTCACTTCTTGTTTCAAACACTAATAAAAGCAGTATTTAGCCAGGCATGGTGGCGCATGCGGAGACAGGAGGATCAGAGGTTCAAAGTCAGCCTCAGCAACTTAGTGAAGCTCTCAGCACTTAGACCCTGTTCCCAAATAAAAAATAAAAACAGGGCTGGGTGTATAGCTCAGAGGTAGACTGCCCCGGGCTCAATCCCCAGTACAAAAAAGAAAAAAAAGGGCAGTATTTGGAGAAGGAAAATCACATATTTTGTTCTTAATTGTGAATTATAATTACCAAAAGCAGAAACTTCTATTTAAAAAAACATAAATCACTTGATAAAATCAATGCTCAAAGAGAAAAAACTCAATTGAATACTTGATGATGCCACATATTATTTGGATATTGTTTAACTTAATCCTTATACTTGATGAGGTGGTTGTGTTTATTTTCCAAAATAAAAAAAAACAGTGTTTGGAAGCATGAACCACTCACCTGAGTCGTGTGACTCGTGTGCAGCTGGGCTTCAAGCTCACACCTGTCTACTTTCAACGTTCACTCTTTTCCAGGACATCAACCTCGTGCCCGGAGTGAGGCGATTAGTTTTGCCTTTACTATAAATGATTCACTTACCAGTATTACCAGTTCGGAGGAGTCCTCCTAATCACATCTTTAAAACTAGTGCTACCATAGAATCATTAACTAGAATTGTCTTTATGATTATTAGGTTCTCTAGACTAAAATTCAGGATATGTGTGTGTGTGTATGTGTGTGTTTCAACTGGAACCTAGGGCCTCATGCAAGCTAAGCAAGTACTCTACCACTGAGCTACATCCCTAATCCCAGGATACAATGTTTAACAAGACCCCCCCACCGACTGTAAATTTACACAAGTCTTCCAAAGTTAAAAAAAAAAAACAAAACATTTTATAGCCAGGCATGGTGGTGCATGCTTGTAATCCCAGTACTTGGGAGGCTAAGACAGGAGGATCGAGGTTCATAGCCAACCTCAGCAACTCGAGGCCCTCCAGAACGTAGTGAGACCCTGTTTCCAAATAAAACACAAAGTAGGACTGGGAGGGTGTCTCAGAGGTAGAATACCTCTGGGTTCCATCCTCAACACCACAGAAACACACACTCACATTTTATAAAGTCTGATAGGGTAAAAAAAGTTACAAGAAGAAATATAAAATTATTAAAAATATTATAAGCTGGGCGTGGTGGCGCATGCTTGTAATCCCCAGTACTTGGGAGGCTGAGACAGGAGGATCACAGGTTTGAAGGTCAGCCTCAGCAAGTAGTGGACTCTCATCAAACTAGTGAGACCCTGTTTCAAACTAAACATAAAAATAGGGCTGGGGGTGTAGCTTGGAGGTAGAATGCCCTTGGGCTCAATTCCCAGTGCCGTACACACACACAAAGTATTATAATACTAGAATGTCAATGTCACTCATCTAATTGCTGTGACTACAGTGCCCAGCACACAATAGTCATTAAATAATTGAATGTTATCCTATACGTTCATACATGCCTCACCAGTCCTGCTGATTAAAAAAAAAGGTTCACTTACTAGGTTCTTAATATATCCTAATATAATTTTCATTTAACTTCTAAATTTACTTATATATACCTTACTTTATTTTGCAATGGAGTTAAAGCTGGGCGATGTGGTGTGGTGGCACACACCTGTAATCCTACTGCTTGGGAGGCTGAGACAGGAGGATTGCTGGTTTAAGGCCAGCCTCCACAACTATATATCTCCTGACAAAACAGTAAGTAATTAAGGGAAAGTAAGTAAGATAAAAAAGTATGTGGGTGAGGTTACCATATACCATGAGGTCCTTTCTAAATGAACACCGTTAGAAGTGGGCCTCAAATTTGGCTCTGGCCCACTACAGCCATGATAAAAGAGAACACAACCAGTTAGGACATGAGTCACAGGAGCCAGACATAAAAACAAGCCAGGTACTGAGGAGGGCTGGCGGGAGGCAGAATTACTCCTGTAAGAAAAGCAAAGAAAGACAGGCGTGGTGGCGCCCGCCTGCAATCCCAGGACCTGGGAGGCTGAGACAGGAGGATCGCAGGTTCGAGGTCCATACACAGTAACTTAGCAAGACCCTGTTTCAAAATAAAATAGGCCTGGGGGTGTGGCTCAGAGGTAGAATGCCCGAGTTCAA
Source organism: Glis glis (assembly GCA_004027185.1). Lineage (NCBI taxonomy): Eukaryota > Metazoa > Chordata > Mammalia > Rodentia > Gliridae > Glis > Glis glis. Next base: position 70,501 of record PVJS01000799.1, read on the forward strand.
TCCCCAGTACCACAGAAAAAAAAAAAAAAAGAAGAAAAGCAGAAAAGAGTTCGTCCTGCGTGTGTTGGTGAAGGACACACTGTACAAGGTGGCGAGCATGCCCTGATCAACACCGTAACATCTTTACAAAGCCCTAGGGCTCGGATGGTCCTTGTCTGGGGGCATCCCTTAGTATAGACCGCTGTCGGAAAGCCAGAGTCCACACACAGTCAATGGGGAGGAGGGAAGAACAGTTCTGAGAAACCTCATCCAAAAGGAAATCTGAAGTGTGTGCAGGAAACAGAGAGTGAGCTCCAGAGTCTTCGGACACCCCCCCCAACGGCAGCTGTCAACAGAGCTTGTCTAGGTAGAGGCGGAGTGTGTTGACACTGGCTGCAGACTTTCTGTATATGGTAAAGGGAAATCAGCATGCTTCAACCAGATGTGCTGTGTAGAGGAAGGGGATAACCTTTTTTTATTTTTTGGCACTAGGGATTGAACCCAGGGTATTCTATCTTAAAGCTACACCTCCAGCCCTATTTTTGTTTGTTTGTTTGTTTGTTTGTTTGTTTGTTTTGAAATAGGATCTTGATGGGTTGTTGAGGGTCTCACTAAATTGCTGAGGCTGGTCTTGAACCTGCGATCCCCCCGTCTCAGCCTCCAAAGTACTGGGATTACAGGTGTGCGCCACCACATACCTGACCTCTTAATAAAGGTGAGGGGCTGCCTTAGTGCCCACATCCGCGAAGAGCAGGAAAGTGTAAATGACTACAGCAAGGTGTTTTTGTTGTTGTTGTTGTTTTTGCGGTACTGGGGATGGAACCCAGGGGCTATTATTCTACCTCCAAGCTACACCCCCAGCCCTATTTTTTTTTTATTCTTTATTTTGAAACAGGGTCTCACTAAGTTGCGGAGGGCCTCACTACGTAGCTGAGGCTGGCCACGAACCCAGACCCTCCAGTCTCAGCCTCCCAACTACTGGGATTACAAGTGTGTGCCACCATGCCCGGCTGCAAGATTTTCCCTAACAGACTAAGGAGTGAGTAGTTCCCCAGCAAGGCCTGGTCATTTACAGGGACCTTAAGTGACTTTACTATTTCTGTCAATGGTCACAGATGTCTTCTCCAATCCCCAATCATATGAATTAGCAGAAATAAATCCTCAATAATGATTAAGACAAAACTTGTATTTATTTCTGGAAATTAATGGAAATATTTTAAAAATATTAAAATGTGTGCTTACACTGAATTAGCAAAGTCTCATTAACACATCAAATTCATCAAAATATCTAAGTGGGAAGAACTGCAAAAACATGACTCACCCAGCATCGGGCTTCTTTCAACTGAACTTGGGTTGACAGCGGCCTTCAAAATTGACCTAAATAACTGACTCAGACTAACTCGCACTTTCTCTTTACCTGTAACACCTGGGCACAAATTTCAAAAACTGCCATCCTAGAAGTATTTTTCAGCACCAATCTCACTATTACAGTCACCGAGTTTTTCTCCCTTTTAAATATTCAGAATAAACGCGTACGTGTCACTGTGGTTCTGATGGGGATGCTCTGCCGCTCTACTCTGGAAACAGTGCCACGAAAATAAAGGCAACATTATACAAACACAGGAACTCAAATTCCAAGTTAGTAACCTCAAAAAAATATTGTTGGAGTAGGAGGGGAGTTAAGGTTGATTTTAAAAACTGCTACCACTTGAAACACTGTTGTTAGCTTTCTTTTAAGATCTTCATTACCTCTCAAATACTGTGTTTTGTTTTTTGTTTTGCAGTACCTGGGATGGAACCCAGGGGCATTCTGCCTCCGAGCTACACCCCCGGCCATATTTTTTATTCTTTATTTTGAAACAGGGTCTCGCTAAGTTGTGAAGGGCCTCACTAAGTACCTGACGCTGGCCGTGAACCCGGATCCTCTGGTCTCAGCCTCCCAAATCCTGTGATTACAAGCGTGCGCCACCACACCCTGCTCAGTGTGTGATAAGATTTTATCAGAAACATCAGCAGTGGGCCTGGGCCTTTAGGAAAGGCAACATGAATGCTAGGAACTTGCCATACCTTATTGGGGCCGAGTTATGCTGCAAAAGCTCCTAAGCTAGTGAAGCAAAACTGTTTGCTTCAGTTTTTGCTAGGGCTAGTAAACCGATATGCAAGCAATGTAGAAATTCACTTAAATATGCAATGTAAAAATGCAAAACCCTATTAAAAATGTGAAATGCAATTAATCTTATTGGTGCAAGTCCCATTTGAGAATACAGTGACTATAAAATGCTTCTTCACTGAAGCTTTAAAAGCTATAGTGCTGCCAGGCGTGGTGGCGCACACTTGTAATCCCAGTACTTGGGAGGCTGAGACTGGAGGATCGCAGGTTCGCGGCCAGCCTGAGCTACTTAGCAAGGCCCTCCACTACTTAGTGAAACCTTGTTTCAAAATAAAGAATAAAAAACTCGGGTTGGGGGTGTAGCTCAGAGGTAGAATGCCCCTAGGTTGAATCCCTGGTACCGCAAAGAAAACAGAAAAAAAACTATAGTGCTTCCAGGCGTGGTGGCACAGGCTTGTAATCCCAGTACTTGGGAGGCTGAGACAGGAGGATCACAGGTTTGTGGCCAGCCTCAGCTACATGAAGCCCTCCGCAATTTAGTGAGACCCTGTTTCAAAATAGGGCTGGGGGTGTAGTTCAGAGGTAGAATGCCCCTGGGTTGAATCCCTAGTAACAAAGACACACACACACACACACACACCCCTACAGTGCTGTAAATATTTCAATTGCCACATGAAGTGACATACTTCTTCATCAAAAGCAATGCTTACCACCATGACTACAAGAATATTACATATGGATTAATTTTTTTTTTGATGCTGGGAGTTGAACACAGGTCATTCTACCTCTGAGCTATACCCCCAGCCCTATTTTATTTTGAAACAGGGTCTCACTAAGTTGCGGAAGGCCTCCATAAATTGCTGAGGCTGTCCTCGAACCTGTGATCTTCCTGTCTCCACCTCTCAAGTAGGGGGATTACAGGTGTGTGCCACCACGCCCGGTTTTTTTTTTTCTTTTAAGAGGGATTATTTTCCAAAGCCTTATAAAATGTGATCACCTTAGGTACATTTTCTCTACTTTTGTATGTTTTGAAAATTTCAACATTAAATAATTTTAACTCTGTTTAAGCAAATTTGACATATTAAATAGACTAATCATACGTTACATTGTAACTATTTAGTCTTGCCTTGCTGCTACAATTAAAAGGCTTTTATGGTAATAGTGTTTATGGACTTCACGTCCACTCTACAAATACACGCTATGAACATGACTATATTGGCACATAGCAAGGCCAGGCGTGGCAACACGCCTGTAGCTTGGTGGTAGAATGCCTCTAGGTTCAATCCCCAGCACCACAAAAAAATAAAATAAAAAATATTAAAATAAATACGTGAGCTGGGTGTGGTGGTGCACACTTGTAATCCCAGTACTTGGGAGGCTAAGACAGGAGGGTTGCAGGTTTGCAGTCAGCCTCAGCTACTGAGTGAGGCCCTCTGCAAGTTAGTAAGACCCCATTTCAAAATAATAGAAAATAGGGCTGGGAGTGTAGTTTGGAGGTAGAATGTCCCTGGGTTCAATCCCCAGTACCACACACACACACACACACAAAATGTACCTAGCAGGCACTAGTGTGTCTTTACAATGTTTGTTACTTCCTTAGTCTGTTACTCCCCCATCTTATATGGTGCTCATACATTCTACAATAATACTAGTATATCAGCTACCTCTTGCTAGATAAAGTCACCCCCAGATTTGGTTTGCACCAGTCTCGTTATCTCCTTGTTTCTGTGGGTCCGGAGCGTCAGTGCAGCTGGACGGTTCCAGCTCATGGTGTCTTGTGAGGCTGCAGCCCAGATGTCGGCCACAGCGAGAGCCATCTGAAGGCCTGACCGGGTAGACGGTCCACTCCCACGCTGGTCAGCCTCGGGCTGCTGGCAAGAGGCCTGCTCTTGCCCCACAGCCTCTCCACGGGGCTGTCAGTGTCTCCCCAACATGGCAACTGGATTCCCCCACAGCAGCACTTCTCAACAGAGGGCTGTTTTGTCCCCCAGGGGACACTTAGCAGGCAGTGTCCAGGGATGCCCGAAATATCCCACAATGGACAGGACGGCCCCACAACAAACAGCTATCTCACCCCAAATGCCAAGTAGTGCCAAGGCTGAGACACTGCTCCAGAGCAAGTGATCTCAGAGAAAGAGCAGGGAGGAGACACCGTCTCTCATGACCCGCCCTCCGGAAGACATCTCCATCATTTCTGGCACGTTCTATTTAAAAAGTGAGTCATAAGCGCAGGCTTCCCTGGAGGGGAGGCGAAAACTCCACCTCTCAAAGGGAGGAGTGTCAAACAATTGTGACCAGATTTTCAACCCAGCCCCCTAAGCATCTGGATGGATCCTTTTATCAAGATATAGATGAGCTGGGCGTGGTGGCGCAGGCTTGTAATCCCAGTACTTGGGAGGCGGAGACCAGAGGATCTGGGTTCGCGGCCAGCCTCAGCTACTTAGTGAGGCTCTCCGCAACTTAGTGAGACCCTGTTTCAAAATAAAGAATAAAAAATAGGACTGGGGATGTAGCTCAGAGATAGAATGCCCTGGGTTCAATCCCCAGTATCACACACACACAAAAAAGAATGGATCAAGGAAGGGAAAAATAAAAAGGAAAACAAAACCTGACCAAAAGATGAAATAAGGTAATCAGAGAAACGAGGAAAAGTCAGAACGAGCGAGCACTTTAAGGAGGTGCTCGACAGGTACAGAGCACAACCTCACGTATCAAAAGTGGCACGTCGTGGCAGTAAAATCAGTTCCTACCTCACCACGTCAGCCACTAAGCCACCAGCAGAGGTGACTCAGGAAAACTGCCATGTCGTGTGTGTGTGTGTGTGTGTGTGTGTGTGTGTGTGTGTTTTGCTGGGGATTGAACCCAGGGGCATTCTACCTCTGAGCTAGACCCTCAGTCCTATTTTATTTGGAAACAGGGTCTTGCTAATTTGCTGAGGCTGGCCTCAAACCTACAATCCTCCTGTTTCAGCCTCCCATGTACAGGGATTACAGGCACGCACCACACCCAGCTCTGTTGACTCTCTTTTTTTTTTTTTTTTTTTTGCGGTACCGGGGATTGAACCCAGGGGCGTTCTACCTCCGAGCTTCGTCCCCGGCCCTATTTTTTATACTTTATTTTGAAGCCGGGTCTCACGAAGTTGTGGAGGGCCTCACTAAGGGGAAACAGAGAGAGAGAGAGAGAGAGAGAGAGAGAGAGAGAGAGAGCTGAGGCTGGCCTTGAACCCGGATCCTCCGGTCTCTGCCTCCCAAAGTACTGGGATTACAAGCGTGCGCCACCACGCCCGGCTACTTGTTGACTCTCTTAATTTGCTGATTTTCCCTCTTTTGCTCTAGCACCAATATCATTTAATACTGAGATTGCTAATTTCAAAGCAGGTCATTCAAAGCACGAGGCACTTCAAACACTAAATTTGGAATCAAGAAAATGAGGTAAGCCAGACTTTGTAATGTCAATCAAGGGAATAACAGAAGCATTATCAATAAAAGATGCCGACACCAATATTTCTTTCTTTTTTTTTTGTAATGAGGATGGGATCCAGAGGCATTCTACCCCCAAGCTACACCCCCAGCCCGATTTTATTTCTTATTTTGAAACAGGGTCTCACTGGGTTGCTGAGAGCCTCTCTAAGTTGCCGAGGCTGGTTTTGAACCTGCGATCCTCCTGTCTCAGCCTCCAGAGTACTGGGATTACAAGCGTGCGCCACCATGCCTGACTAACATCATTATTTTAATACAATTTAAAGCTATGATCATTGAAGAATCATATTTTAGTGTACTGAGTGAGGATAACTACTAACATTTTCACCAGCCTCTGGTTGCCTGGAGAAGACACAAAGAAACTATTCCAAAGCAGTCAAGGAGATTCAAGCTAGCTAAAACCCACATGAAGGATGTAACGGGGGAAGAGCAGCCGCTACTGGGGATATGAAGAATAAAGTGGTCATTTCTGGGAACGGAGATCTCCTGTAGGGACGAAGAAATATAAGAGCTGAGTTCAGTACACACTTGCACAAGCAGACACCTCCAGTGTGTATCACAGGAAGGAGTAAGGGCATGATTGTGGGCACTAGATTTGTAGGTGAGAAGACTGTTAGAGCAAACCGGGTGGGCGCAGCTCTAACAGTACAAACCTACAATCCCAGTACTTGGGAGGCTGAGACAGGAAGATTGCAGGTTTGAAGCCAGCCTCAGCAACTCAGCAAGCCTCTGTTTCAAGGTAAAAAATGAAAAGGGCTAGGGTGTAACTCAGAGGTAGCATGCCCCTGGGTTCAATCCCCAGTACAAAAAAAGGAGGAGGAGGAGGAGGAGAGCAGAGACATTGGCGAGTGGGGGAATCAGGGTGGGGTAAGGACTAGAGGCCCTGGGCCTGCACAGAGCAGAAGTCCGGACCTCTCCTGGGCCCCAGAGCTGAACCATAGGAAGGGAAAGCGTCTCGACACAGCCTTCCAGAACACATCCTTGCATCAAGTTGCCCTGGATACAGAAAAGGACCCATGTGTCACTAAACTTGAGAAAGACATAGGAGAATCCAAAAAGATTCAAGAGAAGAATTAGAAATACAGAAGTAGATTTAAGATGACCACTTAAGCTAAAAGAATGTAGAAAAGAAAAGCTAGAGGATTTCCAAAGCAATCTGGGACCCTTCCTGCTTTTTTACTCTTTATAAATATAATTCCTAGTCAGGTGTGGTGGCTCATGCTTGTAATCCCAATACTTGGGGGGCTGAGACAGGAGGATTGCAGGTTTGCGGCCAGCCTCAGCTACTTAGTGAGGCCTCTGCAAGTTAGTGAGACCCTGTTTCAAAATAAAAAATAATAAACATAATTCCTACAACAATGCCTAGTGCCTGGCAGTACTAAGTTAGTGACTTCATGGAAACAAAGAGCACACCTGGTTTTTATTTGGTTTGGTTCTGGGGGGGACGGTTATGCACTGTGTGATGTCTACACTCTGGACCATCAGCTTAAAAGCCTGAACAGTGCATATTTCCGGGTAGACTGACAAGCACAAACACACCTTCATTCATGTCTCAGGCCTGGGGACGAGACCAGCCAGGCCTAAGAAGAAGGTTTTGAGGAAAACAGGGAACTCTGTAACCACATCATTCAAAGTAACAGGCGCCAGCATGTTCAGGGTCTAAAGTTAGACAGACAGCAGATCCAGACAAAATAAACATTTGTTCTATTACCTTTTTGCTACGCTACCATAGAAATCCGTGTTTGGAGGAAATTTGTTCCTGCAACCAGATAACAGGGCAGTAAAAGGGGGGATGGTGTTGGTGAAAGGGGAGAGGAGCAGATCTGAATCGAGGCAGGGAAGACAGTAAAGAGCATGGGCTTTCTTTCGTCCGGTCACCTCTGATCTGTAGAAGTTTCTATCTATAGGATCTATTTGAGGTCACAGAGAAGTCCTGGGGGCCTCATGGGTAACAACAGTCCAACCTCTACTAAAATTACTATCACCAGGGAAAGGCCGAGGAGGGAAAGCAGACGCAGGGCTTAATAAGATAAAACAAGGGAGATCTTAAATGTTTGAATGTTTAAGAAAGGAAAAAACTACTTTTAAAATATGATCCAATAGTAAGAAAAACCCTAGAAGCCAAAGCAGTTAGAAAACACTCAACGTGCCAGGAGGCTGGGCCTCTAGCCGTTGAACTCTAGAGCTAATCTCTTTGCTCCCTTTCTTTTGGCAACAAAAACCTGAAAAATGGAGTAAGTCCATGTTATTCAGAGAGCTGGACGGCAGCACACTGGGCTTCTAGGGCCCGTGGCTCGGGCAGGGAGGGCCTGGATGGGGCTGTGCAGCCCCCCAGCTCCCTCATTCTATCCTAAATCACAAACAGCACCGCTCGTGGATAAGGAACAGAAAGAAAAAACCAGGAACCTCAGAGCAGAGCGTTCTATTAAAACATGCTAGATCCTCTCTCCTCGGGCTATAACCCTTCCTGGCTTCCCCTCTCACTTAGAATAAAAGTCCCAGTTCTCACCAAGGCAAACGCTGTGACTCCTCCACAGCTGCAGCCAGCGCTGCCCCCACTGCGCCTGAGCTCGGCTCCTGATGCTTTCAGTTCTGGCCTAGGGTCTCCTAGGTACTCCTAGAGCACAGGCTCTCTGTCTCAGGGCCTTTGTACTTGCAAATCCCTTTGCCTGGAATGCTCTGACCTCCCCATCCCACCCGCTGGGTTCCAGACAGTGTTCTTTATCACCTCTTTTACATCTCCATTTTATCACCCTGCTTAAAAGTACAACACAGAGCCAGGCGCATGTCTGTCATCCCAGGACTCAGGAGACTAGGACAGGAGAATCGTGAGTCAGAGGCCAGCCTGGGCCATTTAGCCAGGATGTAGCTCAGTGGTACAGGCTCCTGTGTTCAATCCCCAGTATGGGGGGAGGGAGCAAACAGCCACCCAGGAGCTTTCCTTGACAACCTTCATTTTCTCCATGGCATTTACCTAAATGTGACATAATAGAAATTTTACTTATTGCCAGGTGTGGTGGCGCACACTTGTAATCCCAGTACTTGGGAGGCTGAGACAGGAAGATCGCAGGCTTACGGCCAGCCTCAGCTACTTAGTGAGGCCCTCCACAATTTAGTGAGACCCTGTTTCAAAATAAAGAATAAAAAATGGAGCTGGGGGTGTAGCCTGGAGGTAGAATGCCCCTGGGTTCAATCCCCATACTGCAAAAAAAAAAAAGGAAATTTTACTTATTTATTGTCTACTTCCACTGTCATCTAAATAAAACTTGTTGTTGTACCTGGGCTGGAGCCCAAGGGCATTCAGCCTCTAAGCTAAACCCCAGCCCTATTTTTTTTTCTGTATTTTGAAACAGGGTCTCAATAAGTTGCTGAGGCTGGCCTTGAACCTGTGATCCTCCTGTCTCAGCCTCCCAAGAACTGGGATTACAGGTGTGCCACCACCATGCATAGCTAAGACAAACTACTTCTAAAACTGACAGCTTCTTTTACAAAAACCATTTCAAGTTCACAGAGATTTTTGGTTTTGTCCCACAAAAGCATGTGTATGCCAACCACGAGAAGACACTCCCAGGTTCCAAGTCAGGGGAACAAACAAACGAAGTCTCTTTCTTTTCTTTTTTCTTTCTTTCTCTCTTTCTCTCTTTCTCTCTCTCTCTCTCTCTCTCTCTCTCTCTCTCTCTCTTTCTTGGTACTGGGGATTGAACCCAGGGACATTCTACCTCTGAACTATACTCCCGGCCCTTTTTATTTTGAAACAGGGTCTAGGCTGTTGAGACTGTCCTTGAACCTGCAATCCTCCTGTCTCAGCCTCCCAAGTACTGGGACTGCAGGCGTGCAACAACATGCCCAACTGAGACAAGACTTTAATTGGTTAGGTCACTGCCCCTCAAGTGAGCTGGACAAGGACGCTGGTGGGACTTCCCTGCTGACGTCACAGCTCCACCAGGAGTGACTCTGCAACCCCTCGCCTCACAAAAGGAGGCTACCTGCATGAGAGGAGGGGCTGCCACCGCATCAGCAGCCTCTTCTACAGGAGACCCAAGTCCAGGCAGCACTCACAAGCAGGCCATTTCCTTTTTTGTTGTTTTTTCCTTTCCTTGCGGTACTGGGGATTGAACCCAGAGGTGCTCTACCTCTGGGCTACACCCCAAACCTATCTTATTTTTTGTTTGAAGACAGGGTCTCCCTAAAGTTACTGCACTTTGTCTTCGAACCTGAGATCCTCGTGTCTCAGCCTCCCAAGCGCTGGGGGATCACAGGCGTGTGCCACCGCACCCAGCCACATCTGCCATTTCTTTAAAGAATGAGTCTTGCAGCCAGTTGTGGTGGTGCACGCCTGTAATCCCAGTATTTGGGAGGCTGAGACAGGAGGATCAGAGGTTCAAGGCTAGCCTCAGCAACGTAGCACAGCCCTCAGCAACTTAGCAAGACCCTGTTTCAAAATTTAAAAAAAAAATTTTAAGGGCTGAGGAGTAGCTCACACATAGAATGCCCCTGAGTTCAATCTCCAATACCAGGAAAAAAAAAAAAAAAAAACCAACGAGTTCGGCTCTTCATGTATAAAGCCAGGTTAATAATACTAGCCGGAGGCTGGGAGTGCGTAGTGTGTGCGCTTAGCATGCGGAAGACCCTGGGTTCAATTCCCAGCACCAAGAGAGGAAAAAAAGAAATATGTCAGCTTTGTCGGCCTTCACGGAGTTAGAGAGGACCGACTGATCATGCTTTGCATGAAAACACTTTTCAAACTTCAAACTCCCATAAAAAGGCCCCATAAAGCGGGAATGATCTAGCCCAGTGAATTCTGTCTCTAAGTGGCAGAGGGCCTCACTAAGTAGCTGAAACTGGCTTTGAACCTGCGATCCTCCTGTCTCAGCCTCCCAAGTACTGGGATTACAAGCGTGCGCCACCATGCCTGGCTTATTATATTTATTGAAACAATCTGATTGCTTCAAAAGATAAAGAGCTTAGGAAACTGGATTTAACTTCTTAGTAAATTTTGCCCTCCTGTTACTGAAAGTTTTGTTCTATACTTTATATACTGATCATAAAGTGCCCAGCACAATGCCAAGAACACAGTAAGCAACCCATAAAAACCTACAAGGCTACCAATTCTATGAGGGGATGGACTGTCTTATCTCTGTCTCAAAAGCCCAGCCCACTATCTGCCCTATAGTTAGCATTCCACAATATTGTTGGCCAGGCATGGTGGTGCACACCTGTAATCCCAGTACTTGGGAGGCTGACACAGGAGGATCGAAGGTTCGAGGCCAGCCTCAGCAACTGGGTAAGACCCTGTTTCAAAATAAAAAATGAAATAGGGCTGAGGGTGTAGCTCAGAGGGAGAAGGCCCCTGGGGTCAATCCCGTGTGTGTGTGTGTGTGTGTGTGTGTGTGTGTGTGTGTATGTGTGTGTGTGTGTTGAATATATATATATATATTGATTGAATAAATGGTTGAGTATGACCTAAGAGTAATTCTCAACGCTTACCTCTTTTATGGTCACCAGTGCCCCATCCTCTCTTACTCAACAGCAGGGACTGGAAAAACTACCCGAGAGGAAAGGCACTTCAGTTCCTGTTTATATTTCCTTAAACTCACCACAAAGATTCTCCCCTTGGGTCCCAAAACCACAAAATCAATGCCTTGCAACAATGTATCCTTAAACAATTTTGCATCATTTCCCCTCAGAGAGGATGCACACAGTTCCTTAAAACTGCAGGACTCGGTTTAGTTCCCTTTACCTCCCTTTTTTTTTTTTTTGGTGGTACGGGGATCGAACCCAAGGGCATTCTACCTCCGAGCTACATCCCCAGTCCTATTTTTTATTCTTTATTTTGAAACAGGATCTCACTAAGTTATGAAGGGCCTCCCCACTGAGTGGCTAAGGCTGGCTGTGAACCTGCGATCCTCCTGTCTCAGCCTCCCAAGTACTGGGATTACAAGCGTGCACCACCACATCTGGCTTCCCTTTACCCTTTCAAAAGAAACACACTTGTGTAAAACCCTATCAAGTGTCCACTTTCTAGTCTGACTCGATCTTTGATTCACAGTTGGTCATCACGCATTCCTTAAAATAAGATTCAGAGGTTCTTAATCAGAATAGACCTCAGGTTGCCAGGCGTGGTGGTGCACGCTTGTAATCCCAGTACCTGGGAGGCGGAGACCGGAGGATCCCGGTTGTCGGCCAGCCTCAGCTACTTAGTGAGGCCCGCTGCAACTTCATGAGACACTGTTTCAAAATAAAGAATAATAATAGGGCTGGGGGTGTAGCTCGGAAGGAGAATGCCCCTGGGTTCAACCCCCAGTACCACAAAAAAAAAAAAAATACACCTCAGGTCCAGATGAACAAGTCACACAAAAAACTCTGTGTCAGCCGGGCGTGGTGGCGCACTCTTGTAATCCCAGTACTTGGGAGGCTGAGAAAGGAGGATCCAGGTTCGCAGTCAGCCTCAGCTACTTAGTGAGACCCTGTTTCAAAATAAAGAATAAAAAATAGGGCTGGGGGTGTAACTCGGAGGTAGAATGCCCCTGGGTTCAATCCCCAGTACGGCAAAAAAAAAAAAAAAACTCTGTGTCATTTATTACAACTCCTCTGTGACCTAAAGCCATGTCATCAACTGGATTGTGCAATCTTTTTCATCAGGCTTGGATCCAAATTCCCCAAATTATTTGGATTCAAATTGACTTTGTTATTCCCTGACATCAAATTTGCTCTCAAAGGATGAAGACTGGTGAAAAGTAACACAGACTCTAGATTCAAAGAGAAGTTCAAAAAATGTTTTCTGCAGAGCATGGTAGCACGCGCCTATAATCCCAGTACTTGGGACACTGAGACAGGAGGATGGCAGAGACCAGCCTCAGCAATTTAGTGAGACACTCAGCAACCTGGCGAGACCCTGTTTCAATTTTTTTTAAAAAGGGCTAGGGGTATAGCTCGGAGGTAGAATGCCCCTTGGTTCAATCCCCAGTACCACAAAAAATAAAAAGTTTTCTGTCATGTCTGAAAAGTTTCAAATTGACAGAACAACTTCAGTACTCTGAATAATACTTGTTAACACTTGTCAATGTAAATTCTGGTGTTTTCTTCCTGAAATCAGTTTAAATTTGCTTAGCCAAGTGTCATATGTAATTTCAATTGTCTTTCTCCACTGATACCTTATTGGTTGCCTCTTAAATTCCTTGAGCAAGAATATTACTAAAACAAACAAACAAAAACAAAAAACTGCCTCCCAGGAAAGACAGCACAAGAAAATTAACCATGGTTGTCCAAGGAAGAAATCAGCATGGCTGGATGACGGAAAAGGATTTTCACTAAATACCTGTTGTTTTTTTTTTGTGGAACCGGGGATTGAACCCAGGGGCATTCTACCTCCGAGCTACACCCCCGGCCCTATTTTTTTATACTTTATTTTGAAACCGGGTCTCACGAAGTTGCAGAGGGCCTCACTAAGTAGCTGAGGCTGGCTGCGAACCCGGATCTTCCGGTATCTGCCTCCCAAGTACTGGGATTACAAGCGTGCGCCACCACGCCCGGCGCACTAAATACCTTCTTGAATTTTATACAAAGTGAATGCATTACGTGTACGTGTGTGTGTGTGTGTGTTTTACTGGAGACTGAACCCAGGGTCATTTTACCTCTGAGCTACATCCCAACCCTATTTTATTCTTTTATTTTCAAACAGGGTCTCAAAAGTTGTGGAGGGTTTCAATAAGTTGCTGAGGCTGGCTTCAAACCTGAGATTCCCCAGTCTCAGCCTCCCACATACTGGGATTACAGGTGTGCACCATCACGACCAGCTTGGAGTTCATCTTTTTTATTTTAATTTTTTTGTGGTACTGGGATTGAACCCAGGGGCATTTTACCTCCGAACTATACCCCCAGCCCTATTTTTTTTCTTTATTTTGAAACAGGGTCTAAGTTGTGGAGGGTCTCGCTAAGTAGCTGAGGCTGGCGGTGAACCCGGATCCTCCGGTCTCAGCCCCCCAAGTACTGGGATTACAAGCGTGCGCCACCACGCCTGGCTCTTGGAGTTCATCTTAATAGCACCTCACTGTACACCTGGACCTTCTATTCCAGTGCAAGGCTAGACACACCAAGAATAGGAAATCTTGCAAAAAATTCTATTAAGGTTTACCTAAACTTCCTATAGTTAAGTTATTCTGTTGTATCACTCCGTTAAAGTTTAAATATCATGGGAAACAAAAACCTGATGATAACAATATGTCAAGAACAAAACATAGAAGTACATTAATTAATGACCTATTAAATATAAAAGGGCACCATCCAAATACATCCCCCCCCCCCCCGCAGTACTGAGGATCAAACCCAGGGCTGTGCGCATGCTAGGCAAGTGCTCTACCACTGAGCTACATCCCCAGCCCAGCATCCAAATACATCTTTGAAAATCATCAAGTCAACAACAAATATATAGCCGGGCGTGGTGGCACACACTTGTAATCCCAGTACTTGGGAGTCTGAGACAGGAGGATTGCAGCAGGTTTGCAGCCAGCCTCAGCTACTTAGTGAGGCCCTCCGCAACTTAGCGAGACATGTTTCAAAATAAAGAATAAAAAACAGGGCTGGGGATGTAGCTCAGAGGTAGAATGCCCCTGGGTTCAATCCCCAGTACTGCAAAAACAAACAAACAAATATATATAGTGAGTGTAAAATGCTGCAAATTCCTTTGAAATGTAAACTGTCATACTGCAAAACAGGAGACAGATGTCAAGCCTGGTGACATTTGCAACATAATTCAAGCAGCTTGAACTTGAAAAAGCAATATGATCTGTTGCTGGACACAATTGCACAATCCCAATTACCCAGAAGATTCTACCAAACAGGAAATTCTTGATGTGACTTTAAGAAACACAAGAATCATATTTAAAGATTTAAAGAACCCAGAAATTATTCCCCCCTAAAAAAATCATTTCACTCGTTCCTTTTCAAATAATGCATGCACAGGAATTACTAAGACACAGAAAAAGCTAATAATTGAATTTGATATTTCAGGTTAAGAGCTCTTAAATTACAGTAAATCTAAAATACAGTGTCTATAACTTTGAAGTTGGAGAGAACTTAGTAAAATACTTCAGGTCTGGATATTTTATGGTATGGATTTAATTTGAAAACACACTCTCAGTCTGGTGTGGTGGCGCATACCTGTCATCCCAGTACTTGGGAGACGAGACAGGAGAATCTCAGGTTTGAGGCCAGCCTCAGCAACTTAGCAAGGCCTTGTTTCAAAATAAAAAGTAAAAAGAGCTGATGGTGTAAGCTGGGAGGTAGAATGCCCCTGGTTTCAATCTCCAGTACAAAAAAAAAAAAAAACACCTACACTCACAATGTAAATTAAAGCTGGGAAACCTCTTCCTTTGCTATAGGTTCCAGTCCTTGTGAAAACCACCGTGTAGTTCAGGCCATAAATGCAGATAAAGTTCCCTGCACACTCTCTAAGGGGCTCTAAAAACACAGCCCTCGCAGGAATTATCTCAATTTTAAAATATTTACAATACCTCCCACCACTGTTAACAGCTTTCTGATCTCGAGGGCGCCCAACGGATCTGAACCCCTGTTGCTCCCCAGGAGAAAATAGTTTTGTCCAACAATGCTTAAACGAGCGGTGGTATGTGACTAATCGGCGAGGCCGCCAGTTTCTAAAGCTGCAGGGTTCTCGCAGGCGCGTCCACCCCCTCCACGGAGAGGAAATGCGCTTGCCACCGAATCGGAAACACACCGCTCAAGCTGGCACTGCGCTCGCCCAGATAAAGTCGGTATTTTAAGCCCTCTGGGTCGCTGCTAATTCAAGTGCGAATTCATAAAAGAACGCCGCTCAAAAGGGAATTTCGACAGAGGCTTACTTACAAAAAAAAAAAAAAAGCTTTTCCTCGTCCGTTGGGTGCAGAGGACCGCAGCTTCCCGGTCGGGCTCTGCCCTTCTGCTTTCCCCGCAGCTCCCGGGCACAGGGCCCTTCTGCTCGACTGCAGCCGCAGACCCTCCGCCAGAGCTGCGCCCCTGCACAGGGGACGGCACCGGGGCGCGCCAGGCCCAGCTCCGGCACCGCCACCGTCGCCCACGGCGGACCTGCGTCCTGCGCACGCCGGCCACCTACCTGGGCGTGCAGGCTGCAGCTCCGGCGGGGATGGCGGGGCCCTCCCCCCAGCAAAATTCCTGCCGCTGGGCGCTTCGTGAGCCGTGCGCGGGGACAGGCCCGGCCCTCGGGCATGCGGGCCACCCTGACCCGCGCCGGCCCCGGCCCCGGCCCGCGACACTCACCACACGGAGCCATAGGCGCCGGAGCCCACCGGGGACAGGTTCTGGTAGCGCTCGGGCACCTCCCAGATGGTCTTGTTCAGCTCCTGCCGGTAGAACGTGGGCCTCTCCTGAGACATCTTCCAGCCGCGGCGGCGGCGGCGGCGGCGGGGCGAGGAGGCGGCCCTGCGGGGCCCCGCCTGCACCTGCACCCGCACCCGCACCGGCTCCCCGGCTCCCCGGCCCGCCTGGCCCCCGGGACGGCGGGGACCCCGCGCTGGCCGCCCGCGCAGGTGTGGCTGCCGCGCGCGACCCCGCAGCTCCTGCGAGCGCGGGGTCCTGTCAAATGCCGCCTCGGGGCGCGCCGCGGCGACCCCGGCCGAGGACGCGAGCACGCTCCGGGGCTCGAGGCTGCGCCCGCCGCAGCCGCCCTGCACCCGCACACGGACTAGGCCGACGGCGGGCTGCGCGGCCCGACGCCCGCCACAGCTGCAGCGCCCGCTCAGGCTCCAGTGGTCGCGGCGCCGGAGCCAGCGAGCAGGAGGTTCCCGCCCGAGGTCTCGCGAGAACAGCTCCCGGGACTCTCCGCGAGCCGAGATTTTACCCAATATGGAACCTGCCAATGGGAGAGGACGGGACCGGGAGGCGCAGTTCTCGCGAGAAGAGAACGGCAGCTGGCGACCTGCGGGAACTCCCAGGGACTGACTGTTCTTAAGGGCGGGAAGGCGGCCCGGGGAAGGAGCGGGGAGGCTCGCAGCACAAACCTCGTGCGCCTCACCGTGGTCGGCGGCGGGGCCAGTCCTTCGCCCGGTGGCGAAGAGCTATCGTGACCGCGTCGGGAAGAGAGCCAAGAGATCTTTGAACTGTGATAGTCACCAGTAGCCGGGCACCTGCTCGGCGAGCCCGCAGTTTCCAAGAAAGACTTGCATACAGGGACAGGTTCCGTCCAGAAAGCCATCTGTTCAAGGGCATGAGGCTTATTCTTTGAGATTTTGACGAAATCCCTTCCCAAGGCAAATATTTTAGTTATGCATCAAAGCTGAGGTTTTTCCATCCAAACTCTCCTAGTGGTTCTTAAACTTTGACGTGCGGAAGAATTAATTACCCTGGGAGTTTAAAAAGCAGATTCCCGGGATCCACAGGGAGTCTAACTGGATAAGTCAGAATTAGGCATCAAGAATGTGCATTTCAGCCGGGCGTGGTGGTGCATGCCCGTAATCCCAGTCCTTGGGAGGCTGAGATGGAAGGATCAAAGGTTCGAGGCCAACCTCAGCAGCCTGGTGAGACTTTTCAGCAATCTAGAGAGACCCTGTTTCAAAACAAAAATTAAAAAGGGCTGGGCGTGGAGCTCCCAGGACCCTCCCCCCACGCAAAAAAAAAAAAAGAGAAGAAGAAGAAGAATGTGCATTTTTATAATGCATTCAAGTGGTTGTGATTCCGGAAAGTCTCTACTTCCCTTTGAGGAGCATTTGTCTCCTCCTCCTATTACCGGGATTGCAAGCGTGCGCCACCACGCCCGCCCGGCGAGGAGCATTTTTAAAAACCATTATCCTGAAGATCTCAAACTGACCCCTGCCCCAAAGAGCCATCCAATCAAGAGGATGTGAAGGATTTAATTCAGGACTCTTGGAGTAAGAACAGAGCGGGAGTGGTCTGGCAGTGTTGAATTTAAGCAAGTCAGTTCACCGCTCTTAGACTTTAGTCCCAGCTTCTGCGGAAGAAGTCCTGCCCTGCATTCCCACCCGATAGGGTCGTTTGTGCATGCGCACGGGAGCATCAGGCCCTACCTACACCCACTATGATGAAGCTAGGCCTAGGCTCGAAGCTGTTCACAATGAACAGAAGACATGGGCTGTGTCGTGTCCCCTTAGTTATTTCTGGAAGTCACCAGGTTCAAGTCGGAAAAGGTGCCTGGCATGGGGAAGGCATCCAGGTGCCCCTCTGTCCACCCCGGCTGCCAAGCGCTCCTTCCTGGCCACACATTTGTCCCGCGCCCACCCGGAATCACCGGCGGGTTCGGCGGCAACGGCTCGGGAACCGCCAGCCAGGCCGGACCGGACCGGGTGGGACTCCAGCCGCCGTACTCCCGCCCGGGCGGGGAACCAGGTGAGCCGCTGCCGGGAGACTCCCGGGAGCCACGGCTGCAGGCAGTGCGCGGGGAGGCCGCCTCGGGTAACTTGTGGCGCCAGGCACGTCGCGGGCGCAGTCAATATTTGTTCAGTGAATGAATGACGGTCGTCCCTGGAGGTTTATCTCTCCAGTAGTGTCTCTATTTTGGGGGTGGGATGGCAGTAACAAGAAACAGCGTGTGCGGTTTGCAAGCTGAATCCTTTCACGTCAGTGTGGTCGGAAGCCCAGAACTAGCCAGGCGTGGTGGCACAGACCTGTAATCTCAGTACTTGGGAGGTTGAGACAGGAGGATCACAGGTTAGAGGACAGCCTCAGCAACATAGTGAGATTCTCAGCAACCTAGTGAGACCCTGTTTCAAAAAAAAAAAAAATTTAAAGTACTGAGGTTGTAGCTTGGAGGTAAAATGCCCCTGGGTTCAATCCCCAGTACCAACAAAATAAAAACAAAACAAAACAAAAAGCCCAGGAACTGGTCTGCTGCCCAGACCCTGCACTCCTCCTATTCCCTCCGACAGAACCCCGTTCCCCCCTCTTGCCCCTTTCTCTTCCCATCATATCCTATTTAAGAATCCGGGTCCCCCATGAAGCCTTCTCCAACACCCCATTCCAGCGATGAGTATCTCTCCAAGGCATCCCCTTGGGATTACACTCGCTGGGGCTGTGTGCAAGGAAGTTGTCCAGTGTTTCTGTGTCCCACGGACTGTCACCTTGAATAACTATCCATCCCCAGCCACTGGACCTAGTGACTGAAGGACCCTAAAGGTAATGCTCTTCGCTTACTGGAAGATCTGGGTTCGCAGCCAGCCTCAGCTACTTAGTGAGGCCCTCCGCAACCTACTGAAACCCTGTTTCAAAATAAAGACTAAAAAATAGGGCTGGGGGTGTAGCTCGGAGGTAGAATGCCCCTGGGTTCAATCCCCAGTACCAAAAAAAGAAGAAAAATTGGTTACTAATATTGACTTTTACCTCTTAAATCGTGTTCCTACAACAAAGCAACACAGTTGAATAGAAAGGGAAATGAGGCTTTCTAGCCAGACATGGGCTTTAGTCCGGATTCTAATTATTATTAAATAGCCAAGGCCATTTAAACTTCTGAGCTATGTTTTCTTCACTTGGAAAAATGAGGATTACATGCTCCTTGCATTCATGATGGGGTAGTTTTGAGTATAAAATTGTACAACATTGAGAAAGAGTTCTGTAAAACTGCTATGCAAGGGCAAAAATATCATTATGTGGAAATTATACTTCCTTCAAAATGTGCTGAGGATCTAGTATTTTTTAAAGTATTTTAATTGGATCTCTTTCCACTCATTCAGAAACAATGCAAATAGCGAGGAGTACCCCGAGTTTCGGCTCCAAATTCAGGCAGAGTTCCTTCACCTATGATGTTAAGCGCGAAGTCTATAATGAGGAGAATTTTCAACAGGAACACAGGAGGAGGGGCCCTTCCTCTGGGAACGTGGACATCGACATCACCACCTTCAGACACCACATCCAGTGCCGGTGCGTGTTTCCAGTCGCTCAACCACCACCCAGCTGGGCAGGACCAAAACCTGTCCTCACTCCATGTGGCCAGCTCTGTCTTCCTTCTCTAAATCCCTGTCATCAGAAACCCCACAGTTGACAGTGTCATTTTTCTTCAGTTGTATTTTTGTGGTTTGTCTTTCTTGATTGTAGACTTCTTGGTGGTTGTCTTAGGCCGTTTTCTGTGGCTATAACAAAATACCCGAGGCTGAGAAGCTTATAAAGGAAAGAGTTTTATTTGTCTCATGATTCTGGTAGCTGGAGGATCCAAACAGCATAGTCCTGGTGAGAGCCTCCCCGCCCCTGCTTCATCACAACAGTTGAAGACATGGAAAGGGAACCAGCTATGAGCAGAAAAGGCCAATGCACAGATGCGGTGGCCTCACTTAATAACAGCCACTTGCATGGACTTAATCTAGGCCCAGGAGAGCCAGAAGTCCCACGAGACAGCATTAATCCACTCATGAGGGTGGTGCACCCATACCTACTGACCTACCACCAGGCCCGGCTCTTACCTTCTGTCTCCATGACGATGCCTATTCTAGCTATTTGATCTAAGTAGGATCATACATGTTTGTCTTTTTTTTGTGCCTGGCTTATTTCACTTAGCATAAGGTTTTCAAGGTTCATTCATGTTGGACCATGTGTTAGTGTGTGTGTGTGTGTGTGTGTGTGTGTGTGTGTGTGTGTATGACTGAGGATTGAACCCAGGGGCCTTCTGCCTTCTAGCTACACCACCCAAACCTATTTTATTTTTTATTTTGAAACAGGATCTCACTAACTTACTGAGGTTGGCCTCGAACCTATGGTCCTCCTGTCTCGGCCCCCCAAGTCCTGGGATTACAGGCCTGCGCCACCATGCCTGGCTACTTCGTTTCTTTTTATGGCTGAATCATAATCATTGTATTTATATATATTTCGTTTATCTATTCATTTCTTAATGGGCACTTGGGTTGTTCCCCTCATTTGGCGATTGTGAATAATGCTGCTATGAACATTGACGTAGAATATTTGAGTAATCCTAGTACTTGAGAGGCTGAGACAGGAGGAGCACAGGTTCAAGACCAGCCTCAGCAATTTAGCAAAATCCTATTTTAATGTAAAAAATAAAAAGGGCTGGGGTGTAGGTCTGTGGTAGAATGTGTTTGAATCCCTGTTTCCAGCTGTTTCGGGTGCATACCCAGGAGGAGAATTGCTGAGTCCTACGGCAACTCTGTTGGCCTTTTTTGAGGAGCGGGTAGCTCTTGTCCATAGCGCCTGCATCGCTTTATGGTCCCATCAAAAACATGCAGCGATGCCGGGCGTGGTGGCGCACGCTTGTAATCCTAGTACTTTGGGAGGCAGAAACCGGAGGATCCGGGTTCGCGGCCAGCCTCAGCTCTCTGGCTCTCTCTCCCTGTCTTTCTCTCTCTCTCTCTCTCTCTCTCCTTAGTGAGGCCCTCCGCAACTTCATGAGACCCGGTTTCAAAATAAAGTATAAAGCCGGGCGTGGTGTTGCACGCTTGTAATCCCAGTACTTTGGGAGGCCGAGACTGGAGGATCCAGGTTCGTGGCCAGCCTCAGCTTTCTCTCTCTCTCTCTCTTTCTACTTAGTGAGGTCCTCTGCAACTTCGTGAGACCCAGTTTCAAAATAAAGTATAAAAAATAGGACCAGGGGCGTAGCGCGGAAGTGAATGCCCCTGTGTTCAATCCTCGGTACCACAAAAAAATAAAAAAATAAAAAATAAAGTATAAATAGGGCCGGGGGTGTAGTGCGGAGGTAGAACGCCCCTGCGTTCAATCCCCGGTACCGCAAAAAAAAAAAAAAAAAATGCAGCGATTCTAATTTCTCCACGTCCTCTCCAACGTTGGTTATTTTCCATTTTGTATTAGAGCCATTTGAGTAGGTATGAAGTGCTATGTCATTGTGGTTTTTCAGTTTTGTCTTGCATTTTGCAAAGGACTAAAGATGACAAGCAACTTTTCATGTGCTTCTTGGTCATTCACTTATCTTCTTTGGAGAAGTGTCTATTCATTTCCTTTGCCCTTTTAAAAATTAGGTTGTCTTTTTGTTGTTGAGTGTTAGGAATTTGTTATCAGATATATGATTTGTAAATATTTTCTCCCATTCTGTACATTGTTTGTCTTTGCACTCTATTGACAGTATCCTTTGATGCAAAAAAGGTTTGTTTTTTATGGTTTTGTTTTGTTTTGTTTTGGTTTTGTGGCACTAGGGATTGAACCCATGGGCATTCTATCTCCAAGCTACGCCCTCAGCCCTATTTTTTTATTCTTTATTTTGAGACAGGGTCTCACTAAGTTGCGGAGGCCTCACTAAGTAGCTGAGGCTGGCCGCGAACCTGGATCCTCTGGTCTCAGCCTCCCGAGTACTGGGATTACAAGCGTGCGCCACCACACCCGGCTATAAAAAAGTTTTTAATTTGAGGAAATCCAGTTTATCCATTTTTTTCTTTCATTGCCTGAAGTTTTGGTGTCATATTTAAGAAACTATTGTCAAATTCAAGATCCTGTATATTTTCTTCTAAAAATTATATACTTTAGCTCCTAAACTTAGTCTTCGCTCCATTTTGAATTCATTTTTTACATTAATTCCAGCTTCATTCTTTCGCATGTGGCTAGTCCATTGTCCCAGCACAACGTGCTGAAGAGACCGTTCTTTCCCCATTGAAGGGTCTTAGCCAGAATTATTGTTGTCATTGTTTGTGGTGCAGGGGATTGAGTCCAGGGCCTCACGCATGCTAGGCAAGAGCTCTACCTCTGAGCTCCATCCCCAGCCCTTGATTTCTTTAATATATAAAATAAGTAAAAGCCGGGCGTGGTGGCACACATCTGTAATCCCAGTACTTGGGGGGCTGAGACAGGAGGATCACAGGTTTGCGGCCAGCTTCAGCAACTTAGCGAGACCCTCAACAACCTACGGAGACCCTGTTTCAAAATAAAAAATAAAAATAAAAAGGACTGAGGGTGTAGCTTGGAGGTAGAATGCCCCTGGGTGGTTCAATCCCCAGTTAAAAAATATGTATGTATGTATGTGTGTGTGTGTGATATATATTAGGATTATAATGAAAACCAGTCCTATTAAATATAGTTATCAAAATATAAAAAATTCCCAAGCTATGTAAATAATATGGATGTAATAACTATAATAATCTCAAAGTAGTAATGAATATAAATACTATATTAAATATCTATAGCAAGTGATTTTAATTTTTATTTTATTTCTTGTGGTACTGGGGATTGAATTCAGAGTCATTCTACCTCTGAGCTACACCCCAGGCTTTTTATTTTTATTTTTTATAAAAAGGTCTCACTAAATTGTCAAGGCTGGCCTTGAACTTGTGATCCTTGTGTCTCAGCCTCCCAAGTACTGGGATGACAGTGTGTGCCACCATGCCAGCATGATATCTGTGGCAATTATTATTATTTTTGTGTGTATGTGGTACTGGGGTCCAGGGTATTCTACCTCTGAGCTACGCCCTCAGCCCATTTTATTTTTTATTTTGAAACAGGTTCTCACTAGGTTGCTGAGGCTGGCCTCAAACCTTCAATCCTCCTGTCTTAGCCTCCCAAGTACTGAGATTACAGGTATGCACCAATGGGCCCGGCTTACTTCATTTTTTTTCTCCTTTTTGTATTACCTGCTTCTAAAACATAGTACCCTCCATTTCTTTTTTCTTTTCCTTTTCTTTTTTTTTTCTTGAATAAGCAAGGGGAGGGGGAACCCTATATAACCCCCAAGGCCGCACGCCCAGGAACCCACCTTCTCCAGCACACACTAAGGGCCCTGGCCACCACCCAGATAAATCCATCACATGTCAACCCTGAGCTAAACACACGTGCTCTTCTGTGTCTAACCATGACATTCTGTCCTGGACCCCTGAACAGCCCATGACCAATTAAGAATGCAAAATGCACATAGTCCCCTGGTTCCCTCCATTTCTGAATTTTAACCAGAAAGGCGGCACCATGCAGTGGGGCGGAGCACCATTCTGAACCTAGGCTGCGGAGGTTTCAAACCTGTTCCTGCTGCCTCCCAGCTGTGTGACCTGAGCTGAGCTGTTGGGCCTACTGCGCCTGAGCGCCCTCAGCTGTAAAGTGGGCATGATAAATAGCACCTACCTCATAAACTGATCGTGAGAATTTCAAAAGTATTAGCCAGGCATGGTGCCGCACACCTGTCATTCCAGTACTTGGGAGGCTGAGACAGGAGGATCGCAGGTTCACAGCCAGCCTCAGCTACTCAGCAAGGCCCATCGCAACTTAGTGAGACGCTGTTTCAAAATAAAACATAAAGCCGGTGTAGTGGCGCATGCTTGTAATCCCAGTACTTGGGAGGCTGAGACAGGAGGATCCGGGTTCACGGCCAGCCTCAGCTTAGTAAGACCCTGTTTCAAAATAAAGAATAGAAAATAGGGCTGGGGGTGTTGCTCAGAGGTAGAATGTCCCTGGGTTCAATCCCCAGTACTACAAAGTAAATAAATAAATAAATAAATAAATAAAATAGGGCTGGGGTGTAGCTCAGAGGTAGAATGCCTCTGGCTTCCATCCCCAGTACCACAAAAAAAAAAAAAAGTATTTGTGAAATTTGTGAAGTACCTAAGAAATAGGAAGTCCTAGATAAGTGAATTTTGGTTTTATTGTAAGTAGAATAATCTTTCAACTCCATCTCTTCCTTTCTGCAGAAAAGCTCTTATCTGTTTCCTCATTTCTTCCTCTGAGTAAACCACTGCAAATACTCCTTCCTGTCAAAATATCCCCTGTGCTTTCACATCAGCTCCCAGATTCCTCACTCGTAAGATGCCGTAACTAAAATTCAAATTCATGTCTACACTGGGCGCAATGGCGCATGCCTGTAATCCTAGTACTTGGGAGGCTGAGATATGAGGATCACAGGTTTGTGGCCAGCCTCAGCAAGTTAACGAGGCCCTCAGCAACTTAGTGAGAACCTGTGTCAAAATAAGGAATAAAAAACAGGACTCGGAGTGTAGCTCGGGGGTTGAATGCCCCTGGCTTCCATTCCCGGTACCACAAAAATAAAATAAAATAAGGCTGGGGGTGTAGCTCAGGGGCAGAGTTCCTCTGGGTTCAATCTCCAGTACCATTAAATAAATATAATAATAGAGCTGGGGTATAGCTCAGAGGTAGAATCTTCCTGGGTTCAGTCCCCAGTCTGTCTCTTTCTGTCTCTCTCTCTCTCATTCTCTCTCTCTCTCTCTCTCTCTCTCTCTCACACACACACACACACACACACACACACACACACACACACACACACACACACACTCATACACACACTCCAAATTTGTGTGTAAATGCTTATCGTGTTCCGCCATTAGCCTCACTCTATTCCTCTCCCCGTCCTGGATGCCTTTCACTCCTGGGTCCTCCTCACCCCACGTCCATTTTATTTTCACCAAGCCAAACGTTCTGATGACTCGGCAGGACTGGCTGGTCTTCAGCCAAGTGGCACGTGGCAAGGCGGGGCAACGGGGTCACGGGAAGGAACACAGTGTCCAGGGCCAGACCCTGCTCTCCCCCGCGGAGACTCGTCAGGGGACACTCGGGGCACCTGCCTCAAACCCAGCACCGCGCTGGGCCTCCAGAGCAGCCTTTGACGGCGCCGGCAGGACCCGCGTGGAAGCGGGTGGAGGGGACACTGAGCCCCGGCCCCGCGGCGCCGGCTGCTGTGGCCTTGGCAAAGCCGTTTACGCTTCCCCGGCCTCAAATCCCTTGCAGAGAGTAACGCTTACGCTTGTGAGGCCCACACAAGCGCAGTGCCTTCATTTCTGCACATGTGTTTCACTCCTGCATACGCTCAGGTTCCGTTTGTTGTGATGGTCCAATCCCAGTTCCCTGGCACAACACACAAGTGAAAAGCCTGCGTGTTCTTTACTTTCAACCCATGCAAAAATGTAAGTTGCCAAAGGCAATTAAAACCACATTGGTTTGATTGATGTGTGTGTGTGTGTGTGTGTGTGTGTGTGTGTGTGTGTGTAGTACTGGGGATTGAACTCAGGGGCATTCTACCTCCCAGCTATACCCCCAGCCCTATTTCATTTTTATTTTTGAAACAGTGTCTCAGTAGGTTGATGAGAGTCTCCCTACTTGCTGAGGCTGTCCTCAAACCTGTGATCCTCCTGTCTCAGCCTCCCAAGCACTGGGATTACAAGTGTGCAACACCACACCTGGGCCTTGATTGATTGATATGACTGATGATGATTCTGCTATTTTTATTTTTTGTACTGGAGATTGAGCCCAGGGGCATTCTACCTCCAAGCTACACCCCTGGCCCCTTTTTATTTTTTGTTTTGAAGCAGGGTCTCACTGAGTTGCTGAGGGTCTCGCTAGGTTGCCAAGGCTGGTCTTGAACCTGCGATCTTCCTGTCTCAGCCTCCCAAGTGCTGGGATTACAGACGCCACAACCCCATACCAGGAATGCCTTTTCTTTACATAGCTAACTCCTTAAGCACAGGACTCCATATTCTATATTTTTTATAAATTTCTACATATCACAGGTCAAAGTCAGACAGGCAGTGTTTGGTTAAAAAAAAATACTATATGGGAATGATGTGACTGTGTCGAGTGCCTCCACCGCTGTCAATATCACATCTCAAAACACTGTCCTTCTCAAGAGAGAGCAACACTAGTTAATTTTCTACTAGCAATTAGTTGTGTGTGTGTTTGCGGGGGACTGTGGATGGAACCCAGGGGCCTTCTACCTCTGGGCTACACCCCCAGACCTATTTTTTTTAAACAGGGCCTCACTAAGTTGCGGAGGGCCTCACAAGGTTGTTAAGGCTGACCTCGAACCTGTCATCCTCCTGTCTCAGCCTCCCAAGTACTGAGATTAGAGGTGTATACCACCGCGCCCGGCTCTCTACTAGAAATTTATAGCTGTAGTCTTTCCAGACACCCAGTGAAACGCAGACGGAATCGTTTACTGCGTGTATGGATCCTAGCTCTCGCCACATGCACAGCACTGGTTCACCAGGTGACTTGGAGATAGTTTTTGGTTGTCACACGGGCGGAGGGACTACTGACATCTAGTGGTTGGAGGCCAGGGGTGCTGCTTAGCTTGGTACAAGGCACAGGACAACAGAGTCGTGGGGTCCACTCCGTTGACACACCAGCAGGGCCAATGGGAACAAGGCTTGTGCGCACGTCTGTCTTGGCTCTGCGGTGGTCTGGTCTCTGTGGAGCCCTAACCGTGTCTCTGTGCTTCTCCCTCCAGCTGCTCATGGCACAGATTCCTGAAATGCATGCTCACCATCTTCCCCTTCCTCCAGTGGATGTGTTTGTATCGATTCAAGGAGTGGCTGCTTGGAGACTTACTTGCTGGGATAAGTGTCGGCCTTGTGCAGATTCCCCAAGGTAAGGAGGGTGCAGAGTCCTCCCCGCCAAAGACAATTGGCCAGGCCTGGTCCACTTTCACAGTCAAGAATGATGAGTGCATTATTGCTTGTTCCCGTCAACTCCCAGCTGTCTAAGCCCCTGCCCCAGGATGCTGCTGAAAGACTTGGTTTAGCCAGGTGTGGTGGTGCACGCCTGTAATCCCATTACTTGGGAGGCTGAGACAGGAGGATTGCAGGTTCGAGGTCAGCCTCAGCAACTTAGAGAGGCCCTCCACCACATAGTGAGACCATGTTTCAAAATAAAGAATAAAAATAGGGCTGGGGTGTAACTCAGAGATAGAATACTCCTGGGTTCAAGTCCCAGTAACACACACACACACACACACACACACACACACTCACACACACACACACACCGCAGCCCCCTAAGTGTTGCTTCCAGGACTGCGTGCTCAGAGAAGCCTAGAGTGAGGTCCCTGGACACCGATCTCCTACACAGCCCTTGAGGTCCAGATGCACGTGCTGACTGGGCTCGTGTGACCATAGCAGTCAGCCTGGTAGCTCAGCTCATGCCCTGCGGCTACTGGGTCTCCAGGAAACAGTAGAAAGTGAACCTGAGATCATGGGTACCCCAGGGAGAGCGCTGGCCTCGTCACTCCTCCAGTTCCCGCGTCCCCACCTCGTGTCTTTTGAGCAGTGGATCAAAGCCAGGCCTGGTCCGTGCTCGGGAGGCTCTATCACTGAGCGTCACCCCAACCCCCACATCGTCACGGAGCACCTCCGCGGCTGAAGCTGGTGGTTGTGCAGCTTGTGCAAAACACAGAAGAGGCCAGTGGAAATCCAACTTGGGCCTGGGGGCAAAGGGGGAAGACAGAACGCCTTTCAAGATGTTTATCAACTACCATACAGTAAAGTGGACTTTCCTTCCTTTTGGTATATAGTTCTATGAGGGTTTTTTGTTCTGTTTTATTTTGTTTTTTAAATGCGGTACTGGGGGATTGAACCTGAGGACATTCTACCTCTGAGCTACACCCTCAGCCCTATTTTATAATATTTTTTATTTTGAAGCAGGGTCTCACTAAGTTGCCAAGGGTCTTGCTAAGTTGCTGAGGCTGGGTTTGAATCTGCGATCCTCCTGTCTCAGCCTCCTACGTGCTGGGATTACAAATGAGTACCATGACACCTGGCTCTAGTTCTGTGAATTTTAACACACGTGTGGATTTGTGAAGCCACCACTGCAACCTGAATACAGAACAGCTCCATCATCCCAAAGTCTCTGGCATGCCTTCCCTGTTCAGTCTCCGCTCCCGTGACCTATAACCCCTAATGACCCCTGCTCCCCAGCTATACCATGTCCATGGAATCATATAGCCTGCAACTTCTGAAGGCTGGCTTCTTTAGCATTATACTTTTGATATTCATGTTTTGAATATATATTCAAATTTTTTGTATGTATCAACAGTTTGTTCCTTTTTTTTTCAGTCCTGGGGATCAAACCCAGGGCCTTATGCATGCTAAGTAAGCAGTCTACCACTGAGGTGCATCCCCATCCCTTTTTTTGGTATTTGTGTGTGTGTGTGTGTGTGTGTGTGTGTGGTACTGGGGCTTGAACCCAGGGGCATTCTACCTCTGAGCTACACCCCTAGCCCTATTTTTTATTCTTTATTTTGAAATCAGGTCTCTCTGAGTTGCAGAGGGCCTCATGAAGTAGCTGAGGCTGGCCACGAACCCGGATCCTCCTGTCTCAGCCTCCCAAGTACTGGGATTACAAGTGTGCTCCACCACACCCGGCTTCAAAATTTTTTTAAAAATGCAAATAAATATGGGTTGGGGGTATAGCTCAGACGTAGAATGCCCCCAGGTTCAATCCCCAGTACCACCAATAAAATAAAATAAATTAAATTAAAATAAAAAATAAAATAAAATAAAATAGGGCTGGGGGTGTAGCTCAGAGGTAGAATGACCCTGGGTTCAATCCCTAATACCAAAAACAAACAACAGTCATGCAAGTTGAGGAAAAGCACTTAAGCCCAGGAGGGTGAGCTTGAAGCATCACAAGAAAGACATCATGCCTGTTAATCCATTTGCTTAAAATTCCCCCAATTCTCATGATGCATCATAGAAAAGAAAGTAAGTGTTGAAGGAGCTAAAGGGAGAGACTGGAGTGGTTACTGTGCAGAAGAGAAACGCCACATCCCAGCTAGGAGTCAAGTCCGCCCAGCGGGGTCCTAGCCTTGCCTCTAGCGCCACCTTCAGCCTTGGAGGACTCCCAGCGTCTGTTCGTGCTAGCCAGAGGAGGCTGCTTCTGAGATGTTGGCTTAGGAATTTTGTTGCTGCGTGTTTGCTTCCCATGGTTAGTATTAAGAACTCCCAGCGAAAGGTGTTTCAGCCTATGATAAAGAACTGGTGTAAAAGCATGTGGTAAGACAGGAAGCAAAGCGAGGACTGAGGAGCTGGTGAAAGGTGCTAATTAAGGGCTGCTTGTGGAGGGATACTCTGAGCACATCCAGGTGACTGTGCACACGGGTGTTTTTGTCTGTCTGTGCCACTGTGCCTGGCTTCACGTGGATTATTTCCATTCTAAATATTCTTCACACTTTTTATTCAAGGTGCCCTTTAAAAGCCACGCCACCTTTTACTTAAAGTGTCTCGCTTTTCAGGTCTGACGCTCAGTTTGATGACCAGGCAGCTGATCCCTCCTCTCAACGTCGCTTTCGCAGCTTTCTCCTCTTCGGTAATATATGTAATTTTTGGATCATGCCATCAAATGTCCATTGGTGAGTTCAGTGCTGAAACCACAGGAGGCAGAAGAGGTCTCCACCTCAAATCACTTACTCATTGCTAAGGAATCCAATTTAAAGCTATCTTGAGAGGATCCCAAGGTTCAAGGACAGCCTCGGCAACTTAATGAGACTGTCAGCAACCTAGGGAGACCCTGTTTCAAAAACAATAAGTAAAAAGGGCTGGGGGTGTAACTCAGAGGTATAATGCCCTTGGATTCAATCCCCAGTCTCTCTCTCTCTCTCTCTCTCTCTCACACACACACACACACACACACACACACGATAGAAAGGAAGAGTCAGGTGTGCGGTGGTACACACCTATAATCACACACACACACACACACACACACACACACACACGATAGAAAGGAAGAGTCAGGTGTGCGGTGGTACACACCTATAATCCCAGTACTTGGGAGGATGACAAGTTCAAGGCCAGCCTTAGCAGTTTAGCGAGACCCTCAACGACTTAACAAGACCCTGTTTTAAAATAAAAAATACAAGCCGGGTGTGGTGGTGGTGCACGCTTGTAATCCAGTACTTGGGAGACTGAGACAAGAGGATCACAGGTTCGTGCCCAACCTCAGCTACTTAGTGAGGCCCTCCACAACTTAGTGAGACCCTGTTTCAAAATAAAGAGTAAAAAAACTAGAGCTGGGGGTATAGCTCGAGGGTAGAATGCCCCTGGGTTCAGTACCCAGTATCGCCCCCCCAAAAAAAATACAAAAAAGGGCTGGGGGTGAATCTTGGAGGTAGAATGCTCTTGGATTCAATCCCCAGTACAAAAAAAGAAAGAAGAAAGAAAGAAAACAATAGAAAGGAAGGAGGCAAAAACTGGGCATTGTGTCCCTATGAAAAATAATCAGATTATAGAAATCAATACTTCTCTCAGTGTGTCATTTTTAGTGTCACCATCAGAAAAATAGGCCAGCAAGATATTTCCAAAAGGAGTTAAGGGAAACAGGTACTTTTCCTTGGTAAAATTGCCACTCCTGTCTGCCCTCAACCCAGAAAACACAAACGTGACTTGCCAGTACTCCCAGAACAGACCGGCGGGCCTACAATAGCCAAGCTACAGGACTGATTTATAATACACGCTGTCAACTTCTGAATTCACAATGAGAAAACTCGCTCGCACGGTCAGAAGGCTCCAGCGCGCAGATAAACACTTTCCTTCTCCAAGGCGAAAGTCCACTAAAAATTATAATCAGAAATGACCACGCAGCAGGTGCAGAAGAGTTCAAGGTCACGCCATCAGTATGTTTACTTACCCTAGGTGAACCTGAACCAGGTCGCAGAATGCTCCTGCAGACCGGGCAGGGCGCTGCCCGAGACACTGACTTGCGATGCGCCTCCTTGCCCGGCTCCTACTGCACACAGCTGGCATCCTGACAGGCGCGCCCACCCTCCAGTCGCGGTTGTGTATCTGCCCTTCCAGAGCTGGAGTGTTGTTCTGCCTTCTTTTCTTTCTTTTTTTTTTTTGGTACTACGGATTGAAACCAAGGGTATTCTACCTCCAAGCTACATCCCCAGCCCTATTTTATTTTATCTTTTTTTTTTTTGTACTGGGGATTTAACCCAGTGGCATTCCACCTCCAAGCTAAACCCCCAGCCTGATTTTTTTAAATTTTTATTTTGAAACAGGGTCTCACTAGGTTGATGAGAGTCTCACTACTTGCTGAGGCTGTCCTCGAACCAGCAATCCTCCTGTCTCACCCTCCCAAGTACTGAGATTAGAGACATGCTCCATCACATCCGACTTATATTTTATTTTGAAACAGGGACTCACTAAGTTGTAGAAGGCCTCGCTAAATTGCTGAGGCTGACCTTGAACCTGCGATCCTTCTGTCTCAGTCTCCCAAGTACTGGGGATTACAGGCGCGGCCACTGTGCCCAACTATGTTTTATGATCTTTTTACTACTATTTCACTCTTAACTTTCTCTAAGTGCAAACACATCGGCTGAACCTGATATCCATCTCCCACCAACTTCTCTTTGAATCCCACCCCATGTGCCCATGATATAAATACCTGGAGAGCGAGGCGTGGTAGTACATGCCTGTAACCCCAGTACTTGGGAGGCTGAGATAGGAGGATCGCAGGTCCAACGATAGTCTTAGCAAGTAGTGAGACTCTCAGCAACCTAGCAAGACCCTGTTTCCAAATAAGAAATAAAATCAGGCAGGGGGTGTAGCTCGAAGGTAGAATGTCTCTGGGTTCAATCCCCAGTACCACAAAAATAAATAAATAAATAAATATGTGGGCCACCAGCATCTAAGTCCCCTGACCTGGTCATAGTATGTAGAATCCTACTTCTCGTCCCTGCTCCTTCCGACTTCTCAGTGGCCACTTTCAAATAAGAAAAGCTCTTCAGATCAAAGACAATACAAAAGCTGGGCATGGTGGTGCACACTTGTAATCCTAGTACTTGGGAGGCTGAGGCAGGAGGATCCCAGGTTCGCAGCCAGCCTCAGCAACTTAGTGAGGCCCTCCACAACTTAGTGAGACCCTGTTTCCAAGTAAAAAATCAAACAGGGCTGGGGGTGTAGCTCAGAGGTAGAACGCCCCTGGGTTCAATCCTCAGCACCACCGGGGGAGAAAAAAAAAAGACCATACAAAATGAGACAATACAAAGACGACACGGAGTCCTGTCTAGCTTGTGTCGCTGCCTGCCAGTCCCCCGGACCCAAAGCCTCACCTGTGTCTGGCGTCTTCCTCCACAGGCCCCTTCTTCCTCGTGAGCGCCCTGTTGATCAACATCCTGAAGGAGAAGCCATTCAACAATGGCGACCTGGTCATGGGGACCTTTCTCAAGGACGACTTTTCTGTCCCCTCCTACCTCTCCAACTATAACATTTCCTTAAATGTGGTGGCCACCACAACCTTCCTGACTGGGATTATTCAGGTAGGAGCTGAGTCTCTGAGCCCTGGGGAAACACTCCGGGGCTGTCACAGGACCCCACGCTTCTTGCTCCTGGGGCCTGTGGTGATGCGCCAGGGACCCCAGGGATCTATTTCTGAGGAACTCATGGCGTGGGGCTAGGCTCTTCCCAGTGATGGTCCTCCCCCTCTGCAGAAGTCAGACACCACCGATTCAGGAAAGATATTGAACTTTGTCATCAGTCCTTCTCCTCTGAGACCTCTAGAGACAGGTCCTAGGGTCCAGAGTTCCACTCCTGATTTTACCTTTTAAAAATTTACTTTAGAGCCAGGTGTGGTGGCACAGGTCTGTAATCCTAGTACTTGGGAGGCTGAGACAGGAGGATCGCAGATTCAAGGACAGCCTCAGCAAGTAGTGAAACTCTTCAACCTAGCAAGACCCTGTTTCAGAATAAAAATAAAAATAGGTCTGGGGGTGTAGCTCAGAGGTAGAATACTAAAGCAGTGCTGAGGGGGAAATGTGTAGCCTTAAAATATAGTAGAATAAAGCACAAATTTCAAATTAATAGTCTAAGCTCAGCTGGGCATGGTGGCACATGCTTGTAATCCCAGTACTTGGGAGACTGAGACAGGAGGATCACAGGTTCGCAGCTACTTAGTGGGGCCTTCTGCAACTTAGTGAGACTCTGTTTCAAAATAAAGAATAAAAAAAAAATAGGGCTGGGGGTGTAGCTCGGAGGTAGAATGCCCCTGGGTTCAATCTCCAGTACTGCAAAAAAAAAAAAAAGAGTAAAAATCAATGACATTGAAAATAGGCGAGTTACATAATGTACGACTCCTTGTACATAGCATTCTTTTGTGTGTGTATGTGTGGGGGACACTGGGTACTGAACCCAGGGGCGTTCTACCTCCAAGCTACACCCCCAGCCCTACTTCCTTTTTTATCTTGAAACAGGGTCTCACTAAGTTGCTGAGGCTGTCCTCAAACCTGCAATCCTCCCGTCTCAGCCTCTCAAGTACTGGGATTACAAGCGTGCGCCACCATGACCCACACGTAGCATGTTGAAGTGACAGAATGATAGCTATGGAGAACAGATCAGTGCTTGGGGTCAGACTGGGGTGGAGGTAAGAAGACGGAGGCTGGGGTGAGGTGAGAGGGGAATGAAGACAGCTAGCAACAAAATGGCAACAGGATGGTTCTTTGCAGTGATGGAATTACTCTGTATCTTGGCTGTATCTATGTCAATATCCTGGTTGTGAAATG
The DNA here is from genome assembly GCA_004027185.1 of Glis glis. Lineage (NCBI taxonomy): Eukaryota > Metazoa > Chordata > Mammalia > Rodentia > Gliridae > Glis > Glis glis. The sequence goes on from PVJS01000799.1 coordinate 104,249, forward strand.
GTGCTATAGTTTTATAAGATGTTACCACTGGGGGAAACCAGATAAGGAAACAATACATGAGATCTCTGTACCCTGTCTTACAACTGTATGTCAATCTACAACTACCTAAATTAAAAGTTTAACAATAGAAGGCCGAACCAGATCATAGCTAGCATGTACTGCTATGTGCTAGTCAGTGTTCTAAGCATCTTATGAGTATTACTTCACTTGATCCTCACAATAGCTCTCTTTCTGAAGGTCCGGATTACTATGGTCCTATTTTCAGGAAACAAAGACAGGGAGAGGTTAAGTAAATTGCCCAAGGTCACACAGCCAGTAAGGTTACAGGGCTGTCTGCTCCAGAATTCATGCTCTAGATAATCTTTCCTTCCCTTCCTTCCTTCCTTCCTTCCTTCCATACTGGAGATTGAACCCAGCATGTTCTACCTCTGAGCTACACCCCCAGCCCTTTTTAGTTTTTGTCTTTGAAAGAGGGTCTTGGTAGGTTGCTGAGAGTCTCACTAAGTTGCTGAGGTTTGGCAATCCTCCAGTCTCAGCCTCCCAAGTACTGAGATTATATCACCATGCTGGGCCCATGCTCTAGATAATCTTTATTTGTGTGTGTGTATTACTGGGGATTGAGCCCAGGGGCATTCTACCCTTGAGCTCCATCCCCAGCTCGATTTTATTATTATTATTATTTTTTTTTTGGAAACAGGGTCTTGCTAAGTTGCAGAGGGCCCTTCTAAGTTGCTGAGGCTGACCTTGAACCTATGATCATCCTCAGAAGTACTTTTTTTTTTTTGCAGTACTGGGGTTGAACCCAGGGGCATTCTAACTCCGAGCTACACCCCCCAGCCCTATCTTTTATTCCTTATTTTGAAACGGGCTCACTAAGTTGCGGAGGGCTGCGATCCTGCAATCCTCCATTCTCAGCCTCCCAAGTACTGGGATTACAAACGTGTGCCACCATGCCCGGCCTCACAAGTACATTTAAAATACAGGTTTGAGTATCCCTTATCTGAAATTCTTGGAACCAGAAGTGTTTTGAATTCCAGATTTTTTTGGAATATTTGCATATACATAATGAGATACTTTGGGGTGGGAACTAATCGTGAGATTCATTTGTGTTTCATATATACCTTGTTCTCATCCCCTGAATATACAATATTTGACTGCGGTCTGTCACGGGAGCTCAGGGAGGCCAGGGATGAGATTTTCTACTTGTAGCATCATATGGGTGTTCAAAAAATTTGGGATTGGGAGCATTTCGGATTTCAGGTTTTTGGATTAGGGATGCTTACCCTGTGTTATGTTTACTTACATCTCCAGGATTCCATGTCTCCTGAAGACATAAATAAATTCAGTTTAATCATTCTTAGTAAAAACCAGAGTCAATGGCCAAGAAGTTTGAGTTCATTTCCCTTCCCTTTGTGAAAAGCTGGGGCGCTGCCATCTCCCGCAGAGGGCATCAGGCGCCTGCTCAAAGGCTTCGGGGAGGCCACGGCTCCCTGTCACCACATGACCGTGTCCTCCTGGGCACCCGAGAGGGCAGTCGGTTCCAGGACAAGAACTTCAGAGCTGACAGTGCTCGGGCAGAAGAAGAAAAGAGTGTGGTTTGGTGCTTGTGGGGAGCCTCTGGCTCAACAAGCAAGGACCCAGTTCTTCTGTGGATTTCTGCTCCTTGGGGAAAGCAAGACGGAAAAGCCCCACAAGGGCCTACCGTCAGTGTTTCCTTGGGAACCCGGGGGGGCGCTGGTGCCCTGGCTGCGCTGATGACATCTTCTCTCCCCTCTGAACCCACTACAGCTGTCCATGGGCATGCTGGGCATGGGCTTTCTGGCCACTTACCTCCCGGAGGCGGCCATCAACGCCTACCTGGCCGCAGCGGCTCTGCACATCATGCTGTCCCAGCTGACCTGCATCTTCGGGATCATGATTAGCTTCCACTCCGGCCCCATCTCCTTCTTCTACGTGAGTGACTTCAGCCTCCACCTCCATTTACACACCTATCCTAAAACATCTAGAGAACAGAAAATACTAAGTAGTGCCTGACTGAGAATGAAGTAGAAGCTCAGCTGCCGAACACATATGGGCTGTGAAATTAATAACGAATAGGCTAGTAAATAGAATTCTTAGGTCCAGGCCGGGCGTGGTGCTGCACGCTTGTAATCCTAGTACTTGGGAGGCGGAGACCGGAGGAGACGGCCAGCCTCAGCTACTTAGTGAGGTCCTCCGCAACTTAGTGAGACCCGGTTTCAAAATAAAGTATAAAAAATAGGGCCGGTGGTATAGCTCAGAGGTAAAATGCCCCTGGGTTCAATCCCCGGTACCACAAAACAAATAAATAAAAAATAAAGAATTAAAAATTATGGGGCTGGGGGTGTAGCTCAGAGGTAGAATGCCCCTGGGTTCAATCCCCAGTATCACAAAGAAAAAAATGCATATCAGCTCCCCTGGCCCCATGCTTGCCCACACTGTTCTAATAATGCTCATAAAAACCTTGGTGCCCAGTAACTGGGCCTAGGGACTCCTTTAATCCAGAATGTCCTTTTCTAGATTTAGGCAATTGTTATATCCCTTTCTAAGCCTTTGTAATTTCGTTTTCTTTCAGAACATAATTAACTACTGTTTAGGTCTCCCAAAAGCCAACTCCACCAGCATCCTCCTGTTTCTCACCGCTGTGGTCACTCTGAGAATCAACAAATGTATCAGAATTTCTTTCAATCAATATCCCATCCAGTTTCCTGTGGAATTATTTCTGGTAGGTATTTTTGATGTCCTGATTTCGTGATTCATATCATTTTAAATACCTGCTTTTTAAAAAGTTGAATTACCTGGGCATGGTGGCACACGCCTGTAATCCTAATATTTGGAAGGCTGAGACAGGAGTATCGCAGGCTGAGACAGGAGGATCAAGGATAGCCTCAGCAAGTAGTGAGACTCTCATCAACCTAGCGAGACCCTGTTTCAAAAGAAAAATAAAATAGGGCTGGGGGTATAGCTCGGAGGTAGAATGCCCCTGGGCTCAATCCCTAGTACCACACACACACAAAGTCTATCTTTATCCCAGTATGGTGGCGCAAAACTGTAATCCTAATACTTGAGAAGCTGAGACAGGAGAATCACAGGTTTAAGGCCAGACTCAGCAAGTAGTGAGACTCTCATCAACCTAGGAAGACCAGGTTTCCAAATAAGAAATAAAATAGAGCCGGGCGTGGTGGCGCACACTTGTAATCCCAGTACTTGGGAGGCTGAGACAGGAGGATCGCAGGTTCTCGGCCAGCCTCAGCTACTTAGTGAGGCCCTCCGCAACTTAGTGAGACCCCGTACCAAAAAAAAGAAAAGAAAAGAAATAAAATTAGGCTGGGGGTATAGCTCAGAGGTAGAATACCTCTGGGTTCAGTCCCCAGTACCAACAACAACAAAAAAATTGACTGTCTTAGCAATTTTCAAGTATGCAATATGTTATTTTTTTTTTGTAGTACTGGGGATTGAATCCAGAGGCATTCTACCTCCAAGCTACACTGAGCTACACCCCCAGCCCTATTTTTTATTCTTTATTTTGAAACAGTAAGTTGCGGAAGGCCTCACTAAATAGCTGAGGCTGGCCATGAACCTGCGATCCTCCTGTGTCAGCCTCCCAAGTACTGGGATGACAGGCATGCTCCGCCATGCCCAGCAAAGCACACTATTTATTTATTTATTTTATTTATTTATTTATTTATTTTTGCGGTACTGGGGATTGAACCCAGGGGCGTTCTACCTCCGTGCTACACCCCCGGCCCTATTTTTTTATACTTTATTTTGAAACCGAGTCTCACGAAGTTGCGGAGGGCCTCACTAGGTAGAGAGAGAGAGAGAGAGAGAGAGAGAGCTGAGGCTGGCCACGAACCTGGATCCTCCGGTCTCCGCCTCCCAAAGTACTGGGATTACAAGCGTGCGCCACCACACCCGGCAAAGCACACTATTTAAATGATCCTGTGCCACCTTCTTTTTTCTTTTCTTTTCCTTTTTTATTTATTTATTTGTACCCCCGTACAGATTCTAGGCTTTGCTGTACTTTCAAACAAGATAAGCCTGGCCACAGAGAACAGCAGGACGCTCGTCGATATCATTCCCTTTGGGTCAGTAACTCCGCTGTGAAGGCGGCTCTGCCCTTGTCTCTCACCACACCGTCTGACTGGTACTGTCTGCAAGGGCGTCTGACCATGGCCAACTCACTTCAGAACACAGAGGCCGGTGAATGCAGGAGGGCTAGGGCAACTCCTTGTTCCTTCTCTGGTCAACCTGTCACTCTACTGTATGCCGGGCGTGGTGGCGCACGCGTGTCATCCCAGTACTTGGGAGGCTGAGACAGGAGGATCACAGGTTCGCACCCAGCCTCAGCAAATTAGTGAGGCCCTCAGCACCTTAGCATGATCCTGCTTCAAATAAAAAACAAAAAGGGCGGGGGTGTAGCTCAGAGGTAGAATGCCCCTGGTTTTAATCCCTAATGCCAAGGAAAAGAAAAAGTGAGTCTTTGTGGTTTGGCTGTCCTGATTACAGACATTGCTGCATGGCAGAGACCTGGCACCAGAGCCGGGCGCCATGGCGCACGCTGTAATCCCGCTATTTGAGACAGGAGGATCGCAGGTTCGAGGACAGCCTCAGCAACTTAGAGAGACCCTGTTTCAAATTAAAAAATAAAACTAAAAAGGCTGGGATGTAGCGTGGAGGTAGAATTCCCCTGGGTTCAATCCTCAGCACCACAAACAAAACAAAGCAAGAAAGAAACCCGGAATTTGAGCCCCGCACACTTGGTTCCTCTCAGCTTTTGTGGCTCGGCTTGGTTCGCGGGCGGTTGTGGCGAGCTGCTGCCTCTGTGGCCTCCTGGTCCTGTGTTGTCATTGAGGAGGACAGGCGGGAGCAGGCCGGCTCTGTATGAGACGGACAGAGTGGGGGAGACGCCGGTGGACAGCTCCTGCGCTCCAGGAATAATTCCATATTGTATTCCAGCTTCCTGTTTCCTACCGTCCCAGATTTCAGCATTCTTTCCCAAGTTATTTTACCAGCCATATCCTTGTCTCTGGTGAGCTCCTTTCTGCTCATATTTCTGGGCAAGAAGATTTCCAGTCTCCATAACTACAGAGTCAATTCCAACCAGGTACGAGGGCCGCGCTCTTCTCAAGCCTTGGTTCTCTAGTCTAAGCCTCCTGCCAGCGCGAAGGCTGGCCTCTTCGTTAACCAGAAAGTCTCCTGGACCCCGGTTCAGACTGTAATCGCAAAGGGACCTTTAAGCGGTAAAGGATACTTAATTTTGAAGCCACTTGAATTAACATGAGTGTTATTCCCTTAGAATAGATATGCAAGATGGTAACACACAGCGTCATGTTGTTGACCTACAAGAGTTCCTCTCTTCTTAATTTTCTTTTCTTTCCTTTCTTTCTGTTGTCTGTTTGTTTCCTTGTTTGTTTTTGTGATGCTGGGGATTGAACCCAGGGTCATTCTACCTTCAAGTTACACCCCCAGGCCTTTTTATTTTTTATTATGAAACAGGGTCTCACTAAGTTGTTGAGGCTGGCCTCCAACATGTGATCCTCTTGTCTCAGTCTCCCAAGTACCGGGATTACAGGTGTGTGCCACCACGCCTGGCTTCTCCTTTCTTAATTTTATTTTTCTTTCCATCACATCCTTAGAAGTCAACCACATGCCTGCAATCCCAGTTCTTGGGAGGCTGAGACAGGAGGATCACAGGTTCGAGGCCAGCCTCAGCAACTTAGCAAGGCCCTCAGCAACCTACTGAGACCTTGTTTCAAAATAAAGAGTTGGCTGGGTGTGGTGGCACACGCTTGTAATCCCAGTACTTGGGAGGTGGAGACCAGAGGATCTGGGTTGGCCAGCAGCCTCAGCTACTTAGTGAGGCCCTCCGCAACTTAGTGAGACCCTGTTTCAAAATAAAGAATAAAAAAATAGGGCTGGGGGTGTAGCTCGGAGGTAGAATGCCCCTGGGTTCAATCCTAGTACAGCAAAAATAAATAAAGAGTTGTTGCAGTTTGGCTTTTAGGATAGTATAGAGGAATGGGTAGAGAATAGCATTGTGATTCTCCCTGTCATTCTAAGTCCTTGTGATTTTGTGGAAGAGAATCAAAAGGCAGGTCTCAGTTATCACTTGGAAGAAGGGCGGTCGTTGTGATGACCAGCAAAAACAAAGACGCAGCTTCATCTACATAGCCCAATTTGTGTCCTTTAGTTCTCTCTAAGAAATTTCAGTCTGTTATTTGAAGTGATGTAGACAACACTATCTTCACACACAAGAAATAACAGTATACCTCTATCTCAAAATCAAATTTTCCACTGAGCGTGGTGGCACACACCTGTAATCCCAGTACTTGGGAGGCTGAGAGAGGAGGATGTAAGGTCGAGGCCAGCCTCAGCAACTTAGTGAGGCCCTCAGTAACTTATCAAGACCCTGTTTCAAAACAAAAAAAGAAAAAAGGGCTGGGATGTATCTAAGAGGTAGAATGCCCCTGGGTTCCATTTCCAGCACCACAAAGAAAAAAAAAAGTAAAAAAAAAATCCAATTTGCATTCTTGAGCAAACATGGGCTTGCAAGCATCTGCGTTTCTTTACAGGACTTAATAACCATCGGCCTTTGCAACGTCGTCAGCTCAATTTTCAGATCGTGTGTGTTTACCGGTGCCGTGGCCAGGACTATTATCCAAGATAAATCTGGAGGAAGACAGCAGGTATGTTGAAAAAGAATTTGATCTCTAATGTGTGGAGAGACATTTATGTCGATTCATATTTATAGACATAAAATGGTACTGTACGGGTTCAATCTGTTTTAATGTTCTGCTTGACAGGGAAGACTTCTTGGAAGGATTTGGATTCCATGCTTGTCTTAATTTTGCTCAGATTTTGTCTCAAAAGCTATTGGTCAGCTGGGCGTGGTGGCGCATGCCTATAATCCCAGTACTTGGAGGCTGAGGCAGGAGGATCGCAGGTTTGAGGCCAGTCTCAGCCACTTGACAAGGTCCTCAGCAACTTAGTGAGAGCCTGTTTCCAAATAAAAAATAAAATAAGGCTGGGGGTGTAGCTCAAAGGTGGATTCAGCTTCCGGCACCAAAAAAAGGGAACTACGTTTCTCAGGTTCATTTGACAAGTGAGAATCACGATTCCCCAGGGCTGTCAGGCGGGCTGGGGTCTGGCTGCGTGCACAGCCTCCGCACGGGCCGTGGCCTTTGCACTGCCAGGGACACGCGGGAGCAGGCGCCTGGGAAGTGAGCGTCGTTGAGCACCCCAGAAGCTGTTAGATGGGAAATTCTCCAAGCTTCCCACAGGAGCGCAGGTGGGGTACTCATTCATGCGGGAAGTAAACCAGTTGGGGGTTCAGGGCTTTTCTAAATTGTGCAAGGAGAGGTTCAAGTTTTGAGGAAATGCAAGCCGTGTGTTAGGAGACTTCGGACACCTGCATAGAGCCCTGGCAATCAGGATTCGAATATCCAGGAAAATGCAAAACTTGTCAGAGAGCATTCACGCATTCCTTCAACAAGTATTTACTGAGTACCTACTTATGTGTTTAGCATGTTTAGCACTTTTATAAGACCTGGAAATAACGCAACAATAATGTGCTTTTGCTGAACCCAGCGCCTTTTAAGAGAAACACGACGCGCTTCTCGCCAAGCAGAAGGCCTCGGCTGCGCAGGGCCATGCGTCCTGACGCTTCTCCCCACCTGCTCTGTCTCCCCAGTTTGCATCCCTGGTGGGCGCAGGTGTGATGTTGCTCCTGATGGTGAAGGTGGGGACCCTCTTCTACGAACTGCCGAATGTGAGTAGAGCCGGTCATGTGACCGTCGCGGGAGCTCGGGAGGGCCTCCATGGACAGCTGCATCTGGCTCGTCCCCGGTGGTGCTCTCGCCGTCTCTTGTCCTTTTCCTTTAAAATAATAGCATCTAAGCTGGGTGCAGGGGTGTACGCCTGTAATCCCAGCAACCCACGAGGCTGAGACAGGAGGACTGCAGGTTCAAGGCCAGCCTCAGCAATGTAGCGAGACCCTGTCTCAAAAAATTAAAAATAAGCCAGGCGCGGTGGCCCATACCTGTAATCCCAGTACTCGGAAGGCAGAGACAGAAGGATGGCCAGTGTGCAGTAATTTACCTTCAAAATGAAAAATAAAGTGAGACGGGGGGGGGTGGCTCAGTGGTAGAACTCCCCTGGGGTTTTGTTCCCAGTACCACAATACATACATACATACAGACAGACAGACAGACATAAATAGGGTTGAGGATGCAGCTCAGAGGCAGAGGGCCTCTGGGTCCAATGCCCAGAACTGAAGGGGGAAAAAAAAAGAGGAGGAGGAGGGGAAAATTAACATCCTACTCATTTGAAAAGTAGACAGGCTCAGCTTTCTTCCTTCCTCCTCCCTCTTCCTTCCTTCCTTCCTTCGTTTCTTTCTTTTCTTTCTTTCTTTTCCTTCCTTCCTTCCCTCCCCTCCCCTCCCCTCCCCTTCCCTCCCCCTTCCCCTCCCTCCCTCCCTTCTTCCTTTTTTTCTTTCTCTCTCTCTCTCTCTTTCTTTCTGTGGTACTGAGGATTGAACCTAGGAGCATTCTGCCTCAGAGCTACACCCCCAGCCCTATTCTATTTTTATTTATTTATTTATTTATTTATTATTGATTTATTGATGGAACCCAGGGGCCCTATTTTATTTACCAGCCCTATTTTATATACCCCCAGCCCTGTTTTATTTTTTATTTGGAAACAGGGTCTCGCTAAGTTGATGAGAGTCTCACTACTTGCTGAGGCTGTCCTCCAACCTGCGATTCTCCTGTCTCAGCCTCCCATGTATTGGGATTACAGACATGCGCCACCACACATGGCTCAGGCTCATTTAAAAAAACTTTAGAGCTGGGCGTGGTGGCGCACGCTTGTAATCCCAGTACTTGGGAGGCTGAGACAGGAGGATTGCAGGTTCGCTGCCAGCCTCAGCTACTTAGGCCCTCCGCAACTTAGTGAGACTCTGTTTCAAAATAAGGAATAAAAATAGGGTGTAGCTCAGAGGTAGAATGCCCCTGGGTTCAATCCCCAGTACCACAAAAACAAAATCTTTAGAAAATATATAATAGATAATCCAGGCTTGGTGGTGCACACCTGTAATCCCAATACTTGGGAGGCTGAGACAGGAGGATCGCAGGTTCGCGGCCAGCCTCAGTAACTTAGTGAGACTCTCAGCAACCTATAGAGACCCTGTTTCTAACCCAAAAAAAAGGGGGGTGGTGTCTGGGGGTGTAGCTTGGAGGCAGAATGCTCCTGGATTAAATCCCCAGTACTATCATAAAACAAAACACGAGAAGGGCTGGACGACTGGTACCTCTGGCTCCTCCTCCTGTGTCTGTGTGAGGAACAAGCTCCCCGAATTGAAAAGGGGCCAATTGCAGCTTTACTGCCTGAATCCATCAGGACCTGACCGTGGCATGGCCTTGCCTCATGCAGTTGACAGATTCGAGGGGAAGAGAGAGAGGTGTGGCGAACATTGACTGGGCCGGGCCGCTTGTACACGGCATTGATGTGATGCGCACGACCGCGTGCGTTGTGCGTGGTGCTCGCGTGAGCTCCGCGCAGCAGGGCTGGCTGACGTTCCGTGCTGTTCTGTGGGGGCTGGGAGTTGTCCACGCACCTCTAGGGAAGGGCAGAGGAAGCAGGAGTTCTCTTCTCCCCACAGGCGGTGCTGGCTGGCATCATTGTGAGCAACGTCCTGCCCTGCCTGGACACCATCTTCAACCTGCCCCATCTGTGGAGGCAGGACCAGTACGACTGCGTGAGTGGAGGGGAAAGGCGGAGGGGAAGGCCAGGAGAGCGGAGATGAGCCGCGGATGGGAAGAACCTAACAACTCCTGATGCCTCCTACTCTATTTTTGCTTTTAAAAAGGAGAGGCAGCCAGGTGCAGTGGTGCACGCTTGTAATCCCAGTACTTGGGAGGCTGAGACAGGAGGATTGTAGGTTCGCAGCCAGCCTCAGCTACTTAGTGAGGCCCTCCGCAACTTAGTGAGACCCTGTTTCAAAATAAAGAATAAAAAAAAATAGCCGGGCGTGGTGGCGCACGCTTGTAATCCCAGTACTTTGGGAGGGAGAGACCGGAGGATCCGGGTTCGTGGCCAGCCTCAGCTCTCTTTCTCTCTCTCTCTCTCTGTCTGTCTCTCTCTCTCTCTACTTAGTGAGGCCCTCCGCAACTTCATGAGACCTGGTTTCAAAATAAAGAATAAAAAAATAGGGCCAGGGGTGTAGCGCAGAGGTAGAATGCCCCTGGGTTCAATCCCCAGAACCGCAAAAAAAAAAAAAAAAAAAAAAAAGGGCGGGGGGTGTAGCTTGGAGGTAGAATGCTCCTGGGTTCAATCCCCAGTTCTGAAAAAAAAAAAAAAAAAAGGAGAGGCAGCCAGGTGCAGTGGTGCACACTTGTAGTTCCAGTACTTGGGAGGCTGAGACAGAAGGATCGCAGGTTCGAGGCCAGCCTTAGTAACTCAGTGAGACCCTCAGCAATCTAGCGATACCCTGTTTCAAAGCAAAACAAGCCAGGTGTGGTGGAGCACGCTTGTAATCCCAGTACTTGGGAGGCTGAAACCGGAGGATCCAGGTTCACAGCCAGCCTCAGCTACTTAGTGAGACCTTCCGCAACTTCATGAGACCTGGTTTCAAAATAAAAGGATAAAAAATAGAGCCGGGGGTATAGCGCGGAGGTAGAATGCCCCTGGGTTCAATCCCCG